>JAFBJT010111156.1:31897-51044 GCA_016785325.1 Chascanopsetta lugubris
CCCCCCCCCCCCCCCCCCCCCCCCCTGCATGAGACCTTGAGAACAACACGCTTCCCATCAAACGGCAGATTAATCTCCTGTAACTCATGCGTGGTCACATCCCGGTCCTCGGGCGGCGCTGGGAAGGCTGTGTGGGAGTCTCACTGGGGGGGGGGGGGGGGGGGGGGGGGGGGGGGGGGGGGGGGGGGGGGGGGGGGGGGTGACGGGAAGGATGGGGGGAGGAAGGGCTCAGAGCATCATATCGTCTGATTTGTGGGGCGCGCGGCGGCGGCGGTGATGGAGGCGCTCAGAGACGTCATAAAGATGCCGGGAATGAGAGCGATCCCGCCTCTGAGGGGGCCGTCTCCTAATGGCTGCCTTTCCATCCCACCTGCTCCGCTCGTCTGGAACACGCCGTCCGTTAAATACCAAGCTGGGCAGATTTGTTAAATTGGAGGTAATCAGAGACGTCCACATCCTGCCAGAAAGTGCTGGTGTTGCAGAACTGTAGAAGATAACGAGTCGTCTGTAACGACTCGCTCGCCCGCTCTGTTTGTAATTGCCATTTGCAGATTGATGTGGTCGTTCATCCTGTTCGACGTGTAAATACTTGTATATTTTCACTTTGCTCTCCGCACGCTGATACTGATATTCATCACCCTGAGATATCTGCCCTTTACCATCTGACTCCTCCTCTTTTACCGTTTTATTGAGGATTCTGGTCATTGTGGTCACTTCGAGAAAATGTTACAAAACAACCACACACTGACATTTTCATGAAATTATAATCACATTTTATTCAGGACCTCCTGCATGTTCAGAAGAGGGTGAGGGTGAGGTGATGGATACAACATGCAACGTCACCTGTAGAGGTCACCAAATCTCACACACTGCACGAGGTTTGGAAAAGCCTCTGGCTCTATTTGTGTTTGGACGGTTTCTGCTGGATTGATCTGATGTGTCACATCCGGGACAAAGATGTCGACATGAACAAGACACAGCTCCTCTCGGGTTTTGCGGCGAGTTCCGACTCGGCAGCTCCTCCACATGATCTCCAGGAGCAGTGCGTGTGTGTGTGACGGAGGCAGGACTCAGACGCTCAGTAAAGGTTATGACATTTCCAACATATGACCTGCATGCGACATGTGTCACATTGAAAAGGATTAAATGTCTTACAACAGCATTTTAACTAACGTAGCGGAGTGAGTGGTGCGGAGTCCAGTCGTACCCAGAGTGAAGTCAGTGGGTGAAATCTTAGAGGAGTGCAGCCGAAGCTTCGAGTCTCTGGACTGAAAGAGGAGGCGGGGCTATCCAGTGAGATCCAGTGCAGACACTGGGGGCAGGCGTAAACCACACAGGTCAGCTGACAGGCTCGGGTTGTTGTCATGTGACCACAGACTTTACAGACCAGTCCGCGATGTCACCCATCGGTTTCTGCATGGTGCTTATGAAGCTCGTGGTGGGCGGTTCTCTCGTTGCCAAAAAAGGGCAAAGAGGCGGAGCACAGGTAGACTTGGGGGCATCCACAGAACGCGCCAGGCCCCTCGATGATGCCCACCTTCCAACCTGGATAGAATAAAAACAAGTGAGTTACAGTGACTGAGACCAAATCGTGTAACTGTGACTTGCTTTTGGAGCCTCAAGTGGCCACTGTGTGAGCTGCAGGTTCTTCCACCCCCGTGTTGGACTTGTCCGTCAGCCCCGGAGTTTGGCTCTCGGTCATACCCGTTTCCCAATTTCCCAAATATGAGTTGCACACAGCTGCAGTTAGAAAGGCAAACTCTCCTCTGGAGTCCTGACCTGACGCTCCACACTCCCGCCTCTCCGCTCAGAACTCTGCCAAACACACACACATGCACACACTCTCTGTTTGCACATGTGTGATGTCGGCGCTGCAGCTCGGCTCGGCTCAGCCTCCCGGTGTGAACGGCCCGACTCCAGAGCACCATGTACTTTTGCGGCAGCGAGCGGCACTTTCAACTTAACGAGGCCATGTACCGCCTGATTCATTCACTCTAAAGTACATGTTGCGGCGGGCGAGAGCAGTGTGTCATTAGAAATCACTTGACGAGCACCCAAAACAGAAACGTCTCCTTGCTGTTTAGGTTTTTTTAATTCCATCCACACAGCGAGTGAAAGAGAGAGAGAGACAGACAAAGGCAAAGAGAAGGAGGGAGGAGGTGGGAGGAGTGAGAGGGGTGAGGGGTGTCAAAAAAAAGAAAAAGTGTGAACTCCTGCTCCTTTGTGACCTGTTGGAATCACTGGGTGAGCATTCAGGGTCAGCGAGGACAAAAGAGGGAGGGGAGTCTGTTCTTTCTGCGCTCGGCAGGGAACAGCTCATGCTCCACTAACTCTTTGGATCCCCACCGAGCCAATCTATCTGCTCTTTCTTCTCCCCTTGTATCTGATTCTGAAAGTGTGTCAAAGCCAATCATTATGTTTGTTTCAGGTATCATTGACCTCTGCAGGCGTGTGCGTGCAGCAGCAGCAGCAGCAGCAGCAGCATGGTCCTGGAAGCGCAGTGTTTCTGTCCGTGTTTTGCAGCGCGTGCAGCTCCAGAGGTCTAATTACGGCGGGTTTGAAAAGCGCAGACACCCCCATGTCAAAGACAGACTCTGTAAATCACACACAGTCATTAGTGGGAAAATATGCTTTTCTTTTTCCCCCTCTATGCTTTTGGGGGCTTGGCAATACAACATAAAGCCACGACAAATACAAGCAATAAACTATTTATTGTCTGGAGTGTAGAAATGGTTGCATCTCTCCACAAAGACAGGAATGGCACTTAGGCAAACGAATTGGCTGTAAACGCTTTTTATTTGAAACCCAGGATATAATTAGAAACTTGTGGCTTTCCAAGAAAGGATATGTATGTGTGTGTGTGTGTGTGTGTGTATAATCCTTGATGAGCCTGTGTGTGTGTGTGTGTGTGTGTGTGCGCGCGTCTTCGTTTCTCACACTCGCTCTCTCCTCGACATTATGTCGAGTAGCTCCCAAATATTTTGTGTGAGAAATAAAGTTGTCATGAGGAATTTCTCAGGTGGTTGCGGCAGAAATACATTAGACTATACGGTGGAAATATGAATCTGACACGGACCAGTTGTTCACAGTGAAGAGAGACAATGTGTGTTTGACTCTGTGATATTATCTGCATTGCATAAATTATAATCTCTGAATCTTTAATCCTGGATACTCACATTCTCGATTGGTACAGAATAAAACTTCATTCCTTCCCACCGGGGGAAACGATGGTGCAGGTGCAGACAAACATTTAGAGATGACATCATGACTCAGTCCGTCCTCAGAGGTAAATGAAGTCACACCTGTGGAGATGCCGGGGATTGAACCCGGGACCTCATACATGCGAAGCATGCGCTCTACCACTGAGCTACATCCCCACCCATCTCAGCCCCCTTTTCCTTTTGTTTTCCCGGTTGATACTAATAACTATAATAATACAAATCTTCATGATGATAATATAATGATATAGATAATAAAAGTGTTCATGTGTATACATACACATGTACACACACACACACACATATATATATATACACAGTATATATTTCTGTATTTCTACATCTGTTTTTACATTTGTTTAAAAGGTCCCACGCTTATAAACGTGACAATGTGTCGATTTCCTTCAATTTGGTGGAAACATTCCGATCCTGTGGACTCAAGGCTGAGCGGGTTAGTATTTGGTTTTCAGGCGTCTCAGGCCGAGGTCACTCTGACCTTCAGTTTGCTGAATTTATCAGGAATATGCAGAGTTTAGACTTTGTTTGACTAAGACCGTCTCCTGCTGCATTGTTGGCCAACCTTTCCCGGAATTGCCTCTGAATGTCGGAGCTCCCTGAGTTGGCCTGCAGGAGGTGAGGTGCGCTAACTGCTCGTCTGGACCAAGATGTGGTCGGCCTCCGTCGGCCTCCGCCGCCGGATGTTTGACTGATGCTGCTGCCGAGAGAGGAAAGTGTCTGATGAGCTGAATCACTCGTTTTGTGCAGCTCCTAATTTTCTTTTCCACAGACTTGTCACTTTTTCCACTAACAGAAAAACCACATAAAAACACTGTACGCGGCAAAACAGATAAACAAAACATCCGACTGGAAGTTTCCATCAAAACATTCTCCAATCAGCAAGAACGTTGTGTTTGTCACGTGAAAATGTTGTTTTGTACAATTGAAACGAGGACGTGAAGGTACAGAGCAAACAGACAGATCTCTTCCTTTGATGTGTCAGCACTCGCTCCTTGAGGTTTGTCAGCAAGTTTAATTTTTTGCAGAAATTGGATTCTGATGAAACTGCACTGCTGCTCCACCTAGAGTCATAAAACCATCTGCAGGTAGATTTTTACTTCTGCGTTGAATTCACGCCGACTTGAAAATCCAGAGTCTGGCCGGGTTCAGTGTTTTGTTTCTGTTTTTCTGAGGCTGAACCAGAGACGTTGTCAAATTTTGATTTTAATATGTAGTTCATGGTCCGTTCACCTGCGTGGAGGTTTGAAACCTATTGCACAGTCGGCCACCAGGGGGCGAGTAAGTGGGTGTTGAGTTGTTTACTTTGAATATTAATCTGTTTATGCGGTTGGTGAGTCTATTAATCGATTGAATGAGTTCACTGTGTCTTTCAGGGTGTTTGTGTGTGTGTGTGTGTTTGTGTGTGTGTGTGTGTGTGTGAGTACAGGAGACATAAATCAGTCTAAATTTGATAAAACCCTTATATTTCTTTTTATTATGAGAGACATTTCACACGCACACACACACACACACACACACACATTATATACACAAACACCCTGAAACACAGGGTGAAATCATTGTATTATCTGTTGTGTGTCATAACAACAGTGTTAACGAGGCGTGTTTGGTTGTGATGACGTTTGTGAGATGGATGCAAAGTGACGTCTCACGTACGAGCGAGGCCGCGGCACCGAGCCTGATAATGATCATATCTGTCCAATAATGATCAGTGAGCTTCTGAGGCCAAGAGTTAAACAGAAACACCCCCAGAAATCCACCTCACGATGAATCCAATCTGCCATCGACCACAAACAAGCCGGAGGGGGCGGAGTCAGACCTGTATTCTGCTAACGGAGGAAGAGAGGCAGAATTTATGGCATTGATGGAAGCTCAGCTCTCCATTAGTGGGGGGTGGTCCTGTTGATTGGGGGGAGGGGGAGGACGGGGGTGGTGGGGGGGGGGTTTTTGTTTGTTAGTTTTTGGGGTGGGGGGGGGGGGGGGGGGGGGGGGGGGGGGGGGGGGGGGGGGGGGGGGGCTCTGCAGATTGATAAGATTGATCATGCACTGTGTCACAGTCACCTGACTGGTGAGGACTGGAGGAGACAGATCAGGAGGTTTCAGCAGCCAATCGGAGCTCGGCCTTGCCGTCTGTCAATCACCCTGCACCGACCAATTGTTCCGGCCACAGCTGTGCTCAAGCCCCGCCCCTCGCCCCCGAGCTGCAGTCAAAGGGTTAAATAGAAATTCTCACCCTAACCCCCCATGGTCAAATCATCTGGGAGGTTGATTGAGAGGAACAAGCACTTTTCTCTGTTTCCTCCATCAAAACTAATCTGAGATTATTCATCTGATTATTCCAAATTCTTTATTCAGATATTATACATACATATGAAATATATATGTATATATATATATATGTATGTGTATGTATATATATATGTATATATATATATATATATATATATAATATTAACGGGATTGTCTCTTAAAGTATAAAGGGTTCATTCTATTTAAATGAAAATAGCACTTCATGTGCTCTGATGAAAGCATCAGTTACATTGTATTTAATTCAATTTCACTCATATTGTTCTTATTGGACCTTTAACATTCTAATCTCCCCTGTAGGATGGCGAGCAAGGCATTGATTTGCATGAAGCAAAACAGGAAAGAACTAAAACATGGAGTCATTTGAATAAAACCCAATGTCTGTGTCACCAGGGTGGAACCTAAGACAGAGAGAAACCAGACTCCAGCAGTGCAACAACACATTGATTTATTGAAACGACATGTTCAAACAGGATGGTCGTTTTAAAATCCTAATGTTTTTCAAATGAGTCTCGGCCACAAAAAAGGTCCGGAGCAGTAAAAGGAGTGTATCTGAAGATCATTAATGGAAACCAGTAGCTGTTTGGAACTTCTCGAACATGGTGGTCTCTCTCTGGTGAAATGGATCTGGATGGACACAGGCGTTCTCTCGCACACGAGTATAATGAGGGTGGAAGTGGATTTATAAATATTGATAAAGTGTGGAATTAAAAAGGCATTTGTCTTGTTTGGGATCACGCAATCTGCAAAAGATTGTTTTTGATTTTAAAACTTTCTTACAGAGAAATGTCATTTTCAGACGTGTCCTTCCGAGAATCTCTGGATTATTGGGTCCGCACAGATCCTGGAGGACATTGCAGGAAGTTCTCAGATGAGACATGTTCCCACCATTCTCTGAGAATAGGCTGCTCTTCTATGCAAGAGGTGTCATATGCAAATGACAGGAAACAGGAAATACTGTGATTTCTTTGCTTCTGTCCCTTTTTTGCCATTGGTCCTAATCATCAGAAGTTGGTGGTCTTCGTTTGTCCGGGTGGACATGTTCATGTGTGTCTTTAAAAATGTTGATGAGGGACTAGAAGAGAAGCCTCTGATTTGAACCTTCACACCTCCTCTGCAGATCCTCCAGAGGATCCAGTCCAGGTGTGCGAGCAGCTTTCAGGCTCCATCATGAAAACTGATTTGACTTTGAGCCGTTCACCTCCCCAGACTTCCTGAGTGAGTCGGGGCAGTGTCCATCAAAGGGTTGACCCCTCTCAGTAATGTACAGGTCATTAAACACACGTTAGCCCGTCACGCAGCCGCTCCACGTAACACGTCTTCACATGCCACCCGCTCTGCGCTGCACCCGCCCAGCCTCAGACTCATGTGGCAGGTGGGACATAAAATGTTGGGAGGTCTGGAGCTCAGGACCATCAAACGGATGCATCTCGGGTGAGTCACCCCCGCAGGCTCCTCGCCGAGCGCCGCCCCGCATCATGAAAGCGCGGCGGCTGTGCGTGGAAGACTGGTCGGCAGCGAGGGGGGTTTGAGAGGTCACGGGGAATGTAATCAAAGTGCGGTTGTGTTATACTCCGGAGGACACCGCCGCCCCTGGCCTCACCTCACATGTCCTCCTGGGTGTGCGGCGCGTGCCTGCCTTGATTCTGGAGTGTGTTTAGATGAATTTGCGTGCAGGCCTCTCATTGGTCACACCAGCACGCCGCATGCCTGCATGCTTTTCGATGTTCTCCGCTGAGAGAATGTCTGGACGTTTGTCACACTTGTCGGACGTTCAGGCGCTGAGGCGTCAGTGGAACTGCGGGTTGAATTGTAGATGTGAGAAAACATCGTCAGACTCAGACTGACACAAAAAAAACAACCAGAGATGATTTTATGTCGTTGGGAATCTGAAACGCAAATTGACCCCTGGAACATTCGAGCCGTCTCCAAACAGCCGAGGCGTAGATGTTAGCGTTCAGCACAGATGTTTGACTTTACTAACGGGAGGCGCAGGAGTGCCACGTTGAAACTGGACCTGCCGCTGCTGCTGCTCCTGCTGCTGCTGCTATATGGGGTGCGAGGAGGAGTCAAGCCCTCGCATGTTGCGTTCTTGTATACTATCAACTTGTGGCAAGTATTTAAAGCCGCATTTGTCAACTTTCTTTGGTCGGAATAAATGCAAATGAGTTTGAGGTCAAAGCAAAAGTCCCAGACTCTCTGGGTCGCCTCTGGCAGCTCGTGGTTAGATATCATGTGGTGACTCGGGCTGTGGTTGTTGTATGATGTGTGTCATCACAGGATGAATGCATGTCACAGCAATGTGGAGGAATCTGCTTTGACATAAGATGATGAAGAGGAAATTTGTATGTGTGCGTGTCACGTTCTCAGCCATGACCCTGTGTCACACTGCTGCCGACCAGTCCATTGGTCTCTGCCCTAAATCCTCTCCGATTAGCTTCTCAATTCTTACAGGATAAGCTGTAAAGATAAGAGACGTTCACTGTTTGGTTTGCACATGTGATGAATTGTATTCGCAGCATGAACCACCATGAATTCCTTGACAGTTCCAACCAGCATGACAGTGTTTGCGCAGAGATGCAGCCTTTATCGTAGCGAGAGAATGAGTCGTCCAGCCATAGCACACAGCAATAACAGCCCTCCTTCCTCCTCCAAGTAATCAAATTGAATGTTTATCATTCACGCTGAGACGCTGTTGTCATCCAAGTGGGTCATTTAAAAACAAATGGAATAGTCGCAGTTTAAGGTGTAATGATAGAACCGCAGGTCAGATCCGTTATTGAGTAACACACAGGAAGAGTTTCCATCTTAAGAGATGAGGCTGTCAGCTGTCGGTAGCTGTTGGGCGGAGCAGCGGATTGGACTTTCCCTGGTCATGTTTTTGGGATTGGTGTTATGGTGAACAGAGCGTTTGAGATAACAGAGGATATGAATCACAGACGTGGGGACATACCGTCTCTGGCATTCATTAAGGACGGTTAGCCATGTTTTCCACCCTCATCTTCCAAGATGTTAGTCACCCTACAAAGTGGAGAAGAACCAGAAAGAGAGAAAAGGAGGGAACGGGTGAGAGCTGAGTGATGCCAGGATAAGACGAGAGTAAGACGAGACTCAAGGTCGCCTGGAGATTTATCTTCTCCCCGGCAGAACAACCTTCACATTCTGCGAAGGGTTTCACGGGAGTCGCGGGCGACAATTTGCCGGTCAACTTTCACAGGAAGCCCCCGGAGAGAGCGAGAGAGGGGAAAGTGTTTCGGCCTCGACCGAGCGAAGAAATGTGAGAGAGGGGCAAGGTCGATATGGTCGGAATCCCAAACAGCCCAGAAATCTCAAAGGTCCACCACAACTGAATCCCTGTGACACTTTGAAACAGCAGCTCCCTGCCTCTCCGTATCATAACACAGCCGGCAGTGTCAGGCATGCACATACTGTACACCACCCTTACACAAATGCCATGAACCACCGCCGGAGAGTGGAGGAGGGTGCCACAGCGGGAGAGAGCGAGAGAGAGAGAGAGAGAGTGGCCGAGTTTAGGGGTTTAGACGGTGCCATTTATAAAGCGTGGCCCTCTGCCTGCCTCATAAACTCTGCATTATTCTGGGAAAGCAGGAAACCGGCTGGACTTCAGGAGAGAGAGGGAAAATATAGCCCTCCTCGCCTCGTTTCTTCTCTTTCCAGTCTTCTCCTTCCTTCCTTTCTTTGCCCATCTTCATGCCTTCGGAGAATTTTGGAGGAGGCTCCAGAGCATCTTGACCAGCTGCATCAGCCTGTGGTTTCTGGGAGCTGCACAGAGTCCAGACCACAAGACCCTGCAACGGCGCACAGAGGAGGGGAAGATCACCGGTGCCTCACTTCCCTCCCTCGGGGATATTTACAACCAACCCTGCAAAGCAGCCAGCGAGTGACCCCGCCCATCCCTCACGAAGACTCCTGGAAGAAGATAGTGGAACCTCTGTCTCCGCTCCGTCAGATACAGATAGTTTCATTCAACCAGACTTCCTCCAAAAAGTCTAAACTGTCCATCCTGACCCAAAATATGATCTCAAAGCTCTCAGACAGGCATGAACACAGAATGATTCCCTCTGACGTACTGACGCCATTTTGATAAAGAAGTCGATATTGGACAAGCAACGGGAAAACACTCCGCCGGCTGATCAATGTCAGCGACCAGTATCACTCAGCTGTGGAGATCCATATTACTTGATGACGTCATAGCAACAGGAACACGTGTGTGACAGAAAGGGGCGGAACCTGGGAACACAAGGACATGACGCATACAGATCCTAATTCCATCGCGTCATAGACGACATCATGGAAGCATAAATTAGACTTAAAGTCCATCTCGGTCTCTTGTTTGGACATTTCAGCATCACCCTTTAATTGACGGAAGATCTTGAGTTTCATCATTTTCAATTTGACGTCTTCCACATGTTCGTCTACCGGACATATTTGTATTCTGTGTCCGTCTCATTCAAGACAGGTCATGGACACGCCCACTCACCATAAATGTACTGGACCTTTTCCTCTGGTATCATCACTTGGACTTGGCCGGACATTTCCCGTACATTTGACTGCGAGGGTGGGCGGAGCAATTCCTGAAATTGTCAAACGAGTTGGACCCATTTCTCATTCTCATTTTGGAACTTTTCAGTAGAATTGTACAAAGGTTTATTGCCTGTCTGGCCCCATGAAGACATTTTCTCACAATTTGTGACTTTAAAGATTTTTGGATTGGAACACTTCACTTTTACTTAATTCTTTATTAAGAAAAACCATTCCACTGGACGGATTTTTGGGAAAAATAAGATCATAAAAACCCAAACATGGAGGAAGAAGTCCCGGCTGGGTGGTGATTCATCAATGCATTGGAAAACCCCCGGACAAATTTGACTGCTATTGATGAGAAGTGATGCTGACGCTGTAGAAAGAACCTCACAGTCAAAGTGAGGTGAACGTCTGAATGATGACATCACAGAAAGAAGGTTCCTCTGTCGTCTCCTGCCGCAGTTTATGTTCAGACAGGCCTGAGTTCTCCGACGTGAAGCTCCCTCCGGCTTCGGTTAATGTGTCAGTGGAGGAGTTGTAAGCCCCCCACCCCCCCAAACCCACCCCACCCCCTCCACCAACTCCCTGGCAAGTGGCAGTCAGTCAGTCAGCTGATTCCTGCTGCTGAGGGATTTGGTGTTCCACGTATGCTATTTAAACACCTCGCTCTCCCTCCCTCTCTTTTCCGCTCACTCGCTTTTTCACTATCTCGTGCACTGGCGCTCTCACCACCACGTAACATCCCCCTCCCCCCGCCTCAGCCTCCTTCCCTGCATTTATTCATTCCACTGTATCCGTCACTCATCTGTTTTTAAACGCAAGCATGACAGAATACAGCGTAAATACTTCTTCACATGTACCGGCCTCCAGCCTGACATTCAAAAATGATTATGATACGTCGTGCGTCACAAGCCCGGAATAGATCGGTTGTTTATCTTATGACAACCACGGCGACACCGAGGGTCAGGAACCCCCTCTGACAGAGGTAAACATGTGAGTGCTATGTTTCAATTTGATGTTATAGAGATCATAGCTCAGGAGCTGCTCCTCGTGTGACACACACTGGTGGTAAGTCAGATCCTTTCGAACGTCTGTGGACTTTTGATTCCTGCAGAAACTCTGGAGGTGATGTCGCAGGGAAACCTGTGGAGGATCCTCGTGAGAGGATACAGTTACATGACGATTCCACATCGGAGGAGACTCTAAAGAAGATCTCAAAGACAATGAAAGTTACAAGATCAGTTCTGCATTTCTCTGTGGACCAACTCCTCTGCTTTGAGCTGTAAACCTCCTGCTCATGTAACCATTAGATCTAAAATGGCCAACGTCAGTCTCAGCTGTCAATCATGACTTGTCACTTAATCATTGAATAAGAAATGCAATGCAAACTTTCCCGAAACGTGAGTATTTGAAGATGAATTTGTGTAAGCGCAGCGCTTATAGCCTGTATCACCCCCAGTCACCAGGGGGCGAGCCAGATGACTCGGCTTCACTTTAGGGGAGCTGGTGCGTCGTCTGTCTTTATACACAGTCTATGATCTGGATTTCCAGTAGCCAAACCAGAGACTTGTTGCTTGAGGGCATGTGTGCCCATGTGGTATTTGCCGAAACCGTCGGTCTGTTATGTCGCCTCAAATTACATGTTTTTCTGCGGCGGTTGAAAGACTGAAGTCAGAGCAGCATCGATGCTGCGTCAAAAAGCACAACCTCTGACCTAATTCCGGCAAGGTAACTACGCGGGCACAGCAGGGGTTCTGATGCAGAGGGCTCAAAAAAACACAAACACTTTAAAAACACTAATTAAATACACACAAGTGCACATTCCAGGTATATGACCTTCAAACAAGCAGAGTTAAAATAAGTGGCAGCGCTGTAACTTTCCAGAGTTGGAAAATTCTTTGTCTTAGTGTAAGGAAAGTCATCGCAGTGATCCCATGTGTGATCAGACTCCAGATGTGTGCGTCTTGAACTCACATCACCTCACGTTGTGGTTTATATATCGACCCTGATCCAATCAACACAGAGGAGGATTCCTCAGAGTTCAGTGTAGTCGGACATCTGCCAGCGTTAGTACGTCCACACGTCACGTCAGCAGAAGACGCTGCTTGTCAGGATTGTTGAAACATCGGACCTTTGAAACATTTGAACATACATCACGTGTTCTCCCTCTGATATGGACGTGTGAATGGAGCATCATCGCAGGAGTTGATGAATGGGTGTGACTTCTTCTCGTTTACAAATACTTTATTCCACATAAATACGGCGACCCTTAACTTATGGATGGATGCATCGACCAGGCTGTAAAGGGGCTATTTCGTAGTTTTGACACAGTATGGTTTATCTGCAGCAGGTGGCAGTATTGTTGCGAACGTAGCTCCTCCAACCAAACAAACAAGCTCATTAATCTTTATTTTTTTGCTTCTTAAAATGAGTGTATTTTCATGAACAGCTAACTTCTCTATCCAACTCTTAACTTCAGTATTTCATTGTGAATGACAATGACAGCAAACAACAAATGAAGACTTAGCTGATACGAACAAGAGGCAGGTTTAACGCTAAAGTGGCTCATGACTCACTCTAGTGGTAAAAACAGGGTATAACAGCTCTCTTTCCGTTGATTTCCATAAATACCATAAATGTATTCATGACATTTTTAGATGCCAAACTACGTCATGCCCCTTTAAGTTGACAAACTGTAGATATCTCTGATGGACCCTGAGTGTGAATAGAGGGGGTCATTGTCCCAGTAAACCAGTGGGCGTTGATGATGTTACTCCACTTGTTTCCTGCAAAACCAGGGGCCAAATCCTCGCCACCGGCCAAATGGAATATTTGGAGTAGGTGAGAACACGTCTCACATGGACAAACTGCGGTTTGTTCTCCAGCGTGTGTGAAACAGCAACTCTGGATGAAGTCCAGATGTGCTTCTCAGGAGACTGTCTGTTGTTCCTTTGAGAAAGAACGCGTGGTGGATGAATGTATACAATGGAAACTCGCCACAAAATATTGATTTAGCACATCTTTGATCTCTTTATCTCTTCATCTCCATATCCCTGACATGGAGAGACGAACAACACAAAGGATGCACACATTTAAAGGTTCATCTCTCAGATCTGTCTTACTTGGATATCCTCTCAGCTCATGGAAAGCTTAGTCTTGACATGAAATTGGACAAAGTCATGAACACATGTATAGATTTAGCAACACACCATAACATGCCAGTGAATGTAACCATGCAGAACTGCAGGCTTTACATTCTGGGAGTGTCTCCAGCGCCTCCACTCTGTCAGCGGCGACTGTGTTCACCCCGCTACATTTACAACGGAAACAAAAACATGGCCTTGGGACTTCAAGGCGATATACATGAGTGTGTGTGTGTGTGTGTGTGTGTGTGTGTGTTTATGGATGTGTAAGTCTGTGTGAAATTAAAGGGGAAAGACAGAGGAAGAATGATCTGTTGTTTCTAAAAGTCGGAGCAGATTCCTCCGAGCCAGACTCACACAGAAACTAGGCGAGAGTATCAGAGGAGATACCAAAAATGGATTAAGAAAACAAGAGAGAGAATGAGTGGCAGAAAAAAAGATATTAATAACACGACCCAGCAGGCAACACCGGAGTACACACTCCATAGAACTGCTGTCATTAATCCCCGATGACTCAAACATCAGGTGAAGAACTCCAAATAAGCTCAGTGGCAGGACCAAGTCAACGTCTGTATTTCTGTTCAACAAAGGAACTCTCTGAGATGCAGGAAAACACCAGGTCATGAGCTCCGTGTCCTCATAAGGTTCAACCGGGACTGAGTTGGAATGAGGAGGGGGGTGTGTCACAGTTCATCGGGTTTTAGTACAAAAACTCTCTGCGCCTGATTCAGGATTCAGATTGAAGCTCCAAGCCGTGATTGTGAGAAGCCTGTGAACGTCCTGGTGGTTCTGTGGCTGCTTCCTTTCCTCTTCTTCTACTGTTTAATGCTGTTTTTACTTCCTGTGGTTGGTCCAAAAGTCCCCCCCTTAAAAACATGGTTTTCAGTCGACTTAGACGGAACCGGACTCGGACCACTTCCTTTGGTAAGACTGAGTGCGCATTCACACTGGCACTACTTGCTCCGCTTCCACAGATGGTTTGGTTGGTTTGTGAGTGGCGTGAACTCTCATTCGAACTCCATTTTGAAAACTCGGGGTCTCAGTTTACTTGGAAGTGAACCTCGTTGTGGTTCTGGGGGAAATGCAAACGGACTATCCGGTGCATTTTGGTTGTCAGAAATACTTTGTGGTTCCAGTTGGAGTTGAAAAGACTTTGTTGAGTTTCTCCTGATCCAAGAGGTCTCTTCAGTCCTGCCTGTCCAGGAGCAGGACAACATCAGCAGAACGTCTGGAAGCTCTAAATTGGACATTTGCGATGAGTTCATCTGAAAGTAGCTCGTGCATCATCACTTCAGGGCCACATGACCTGCAGTGATCTCCCCCAAACGGTGATAAGTGTCGCATCGGTGAATTGTTTTGAAACGTGTTGATGTAACCTCTGGCTGTGTGTGTCTGCAGTTCCCTGGCAGCTCGTATTTAATGTTTTTTCTGATGTTTTTTGATTTGGGCTGAAAACATCTGTCTGCCCCTGCGGCTGGAAACAAGACTGATGAGAGCGCTGAGGCCGAACCCAACAGTCAGTGTGCAGTAAATCCTACACATTAACTTTAAAGAAGCTACACTTTAATCTACTGCAGAGCCCGAGGGCTGAGTGATGATGGTCTGCGGGGTTCATCTCAGCACGCAAGAAAAATATTGACGAGTTCAACTCCAGCTAACGTTCTCGTGACCAGATGAAAAAAAACGGGGCGGGTGAACATGCGGGCGAGCGAGCGAGCGAGCGAGCTGTGTTTTGTCGTAATGAGAATTCATACGACTCGGGTATGTAATGATGCGCGCGCGCGCGTGTGTGTTTGACCCAGTGACTATGAACGGAATGGAAGCAGGATCCCTCTGTGGAAACATGCGAGTGGATTTATCTGAGTCCAAGTGCGGTTTATATTTCTGTGATTAAAACGACGCTGTGGCTGCGCTGCTTCACATTGATAGATTCATGCTCCCTGACCACACCGTCCCTGCACATAACTCACAAACACAAATATTTGGCTGAATGTGCATGTGTGCGGCGGGGTCATGGCAGGATAACGCTGTAACATATGAAGATGGACACTGTCCAAACTAAACACTTTACATTTACCTTTTTTATTTGTTGCCACATAAATTCACAAGTGACCCGCTGCCTCTGTCAGATATAGATGGAGGCTGTTTATAAAGAGAGATGCCGCGTCTGTGACATCACCCAGAGCTTTCTGCAAAGTGCTGACGAGGCTCGTAGCGGGGCGGTCCACTCGTCGACTCCTCCCACTTCCTGGTTCAATGGGAAAAGAGGCGGAGCACAGGTAGAGCTGGTCAAGGGCCCATGGTGCCGTCACATCCACAGAACGTGCTAAGTCGACCCAGGTGTCACTCGTCAGGCCACGCCCCTTAATTATGCACAATTTAAATCCTGGGTGGAATGAAAATAAGCCCCGCCCACATACAGTGGTCATGGGAAAACATCTGACTGATTGAGACTGTAGTTTGCACCAGACTTTCAACATGTTTCATTTCATTTTAATGTGAGAGTCTGTGGGGATTGACTCGTGTTTTTGTGAGCCTCAAGTGGCCACCCTGTGAACTGCAAGTCCCTAAATCTATTTTTGTGGTGTGAGATGGGTGATATAAATGATATACTGTAGAAATAATGAAGAATTTTACTTCTCTTCTCCTCTCTTAGATACACCCCCATCCCATCCCTCCCTCCGCCCCTTTTTTTAATTCTCCCTCTCACTGTTTAAGTGCGTGCTGAGTGTGTGTGTGTGTGTGTGTGTGTGAGTGTGTGTGTGTGTCTGCGGGGCTGTGGGACTCTGGCTCCGTCCTGCATGGTCCTGCTGGGCCGAGCGGCTGAATGAGCTCATTGTGGGGCTGTGGATGGAGAGTGCAGGTGCACCTCTTCTTCCTCACCTCTGACCCCCGGCCCTCGACCCCACAAAGCCCTTTGTGAACTCTATTTAGTGGCGACTCCAATGAAACTGCAGTCCATTACCAACATCTCCTCTCTCCCTTTCTCTCCCCATTTTCTCCTCCTCTCAAGAAACCAATTAGCGACAATACAAGTAGGTTAGACTCTCTATACAGAGTGGGCATTGTTGAACACAATACCAGGAAGCATTGTGAGCTAACAATTAGTGGCAGTGAGTGTCACTGACATTGTTGGGAGTTGCACAAGGCTGGGTTTGTTCCCAAAGAAGGAGTTAGAGAGCGGAGGGGGTTCCCAGGTGCTGAATTAGCCCAAACCGGGCCCATGTGTCCCGCTCACACAAAACTCTTATCAGTGGCAGGGCTCAGGATACAGGAATGTGTCCCCGAGAGGGCGTGCTGCTTTCTTTGGGTGTAGATGTTTATGTTGGAGGTAACTCTACCTGGATGGGATTGTGTGCTCATGCATGCATTCCTGTATTTGTTGTTGTGTGAGTGTGTGAGCCGAAGTGCGTGAAGGTGCATCGGGTTACCTGTGTTTTTCTGTCTCCGGCTCTCCACTCGTTTCTTTGTGGCGAGAGGAGCGCTCCGCCCGCTCGCTCCGAGAGAGGGGAGATGTCGGCCCGGGGTCTTCCTCCGGCCTCCCGCCCCCTAAAGGTCAGGACCCGAGTCATTAGCTCATGCTAATGCTAAGAGCGAGCTAGTCGCCACGTGAGGGGGGGTGGGGGGTGGGGCGCGGCAAAGAGGCTTCACCCGCCGGGTGACTCCGTGCGAGAAGGTCACGACCAGAAGGTCAAGGGTTCAGCCATCATTGTTATCCTGCCCCCGGCGCCTTCCACCCCCAAAACACACCCCCAAAACACACCCCCAAACACACCCCCGCTGTAGCATGACATCATCGTATGCTCCACACACACACACACACACACACACACTCAGGCGCTGACAGCCGACACTGGCCTGAATACTCACCTCTGTCCCGTAATGAGAAAAGTAAGATGAGCGTGAGACTCGCTCTGACACGATTATCTGTTCCAGGTGAAAAGGAGAGGAGGTCAGAGGCAGACGAGCTCCGAGACGCTCGGCTTGTGTAAGACTTTGTCGGACAAATGATCCATTTGAAGAACACATGTGGTAATTATCATGGTGAACCTCAGAGCGGCCGACACTGCCGAGCAGCTGACAGCAGAGTAAGGACACACTCGGGCCTGTTCCTTTGATGTGAATCGGGCCCGAGGCTCCTCCCACCAGGCCCGGTGATGAAGTTAGTAAGAGAAATGAAGTGAGAGGAGATATTTTTACTTCAGACAACTTTACTTCAGACTGTGAGGGGCTTTGTGAATTATCCCAAACTTAGTCAGGCTAAGTTTGGAACACAAGATTTGAACCTTAACTGGCGGAGCGACGGTTAACCTGATCATCGGGTTATTCTGGGAATGGGAAAAATGGGAAAAATCCAAATGAAGTCAGAAGTCACGTTGCACGGAGGTGTCCTCGCGTATCTGATGTTCTTTGATGGTGGAAACCTAATGAAGGTCCAGAGAGACGGACAGGAAGTCATGGAACATCACGAACCGATCTGAACATGCGGAGGATCATGTGAGATCCCGTGACCCTTTGGACACGTGTCCTCTTATGTTATAGATCAGGTGAAGAGCACCGCTCCGTCAATCAGGAAGCTCCAGGTTCTCCAATGTTCTGTCTGGGAGGTCAAACACATCCCCCGCTTTCCTTCTTCGTATTTATTACCTGTGTTTGTATTTCTATAGTTTCGTCATGGACCAGCAGGCAGGTAGCGACACCCGTAGCTTTCTGCAGTGCGCTTATGGGGCTCGTAGTGGGCGTCGCCATCTTGCCGATGCCTAACTCCTCCTACTTCCTGGTTCATCCAAGAACGGGCAAAGAGGCGGAGCACAGGTGGAGCATGGTGCTGTCACAGCATCCACAGAAGTCGGCCCAGGTGTCAGTTAAGAGGCCACGCCCTTAATTATGCATAATTGCAAACCGCGATAGAGTGAAAATAAGCCCCGCCCCCGTAAAGTTGTCGCGGTAACTGATTGAGACCAGAACTGTAGTTTGTACCAGACTTTAAATAAGTTTGATTCACCTCTGAAGTTGATCATTTTAACATAGGAGTCTCTGGGGATTGACTGACTTTTGGAACCAGCCTCAAGTGGCCACTCTGTGAACTGCAAGTATTACTTGGCCTGAACGCAGTCACTTATTTCTACAGCCGCGATTTGAGTTTGAATGCTTTGTATAAAGGTGTTTCTGTGTCTCTTTGTCTTCCTCCTTCCTCCTCCTGCTCCGGCCGTCGTCGTATCTCTGGTTCAGGTTTCAGGTTCGACTCTTTTTCTTTTTTCCATCTTCAGTTTCAGCCTCGTTTTTTCTCCCATTCTCTTTGATTGCCTGTCTTTTATTTGGCTTCTTGTGAGCACTTTAAAAACTTTACAGAAAGTTGGAACAAAGCAGCGAGTGTACGTGTGTCTCCTGCGCCGCCTGTCCTGTCTCGCTCTCTCTCTCTTCCTCTCTCTCCATCTCTCTCTCTTCCTCTCTCTCTCTCTCTCGCTCTCTCTCTCTCTCTCTCTCTCCCTCTCTGTCTCTCTCTGTTTTGCACCATCAGTCTTCCCATTCAGCATTTCTGAGCAGGGTGAGATGTTGGATGCCATGACCCAGATTTCTGCCTCCAAGGAAACAAAGCGGGGGAATTAAAAACAGGAGGAAGGTTTGTGATAACTGGAGCCAGAATCACCAAACAAAATCAAAGCGAAGGGGGAAAGGACTAAATAAAGTGCGGGGGGAGGGGGGGACGGGGGGGGGAGCTACAGGGAGATACAGTGAGAAGGTCAGACAGAAATAGTACAGGGTCATCTGGGATGGCTGCACAATGGGCACCAGTGTGGAGAGTCTCCAGTATCAGCGCTCGCTGTCCCACATCTCCGCTCACACCGCTCCAATCACACGGAGCTGTCTGCAGCCACGGGGGGCAGGGGGGCGGGGGGGGGGGGGCTCCACAGT
>JAFBJT010111156.1:64788-76213 GCA_016785325.1 Chascanopsetta lugubris
CTTTTCCTCTTTTTCTCCAATTGTGTTTTTGTGTACATTTTTCTGAGTGTGTGTGTGTGTGTGTGTGTGTGTGACTGAGACACACCCCTCCTTTGGTCCTCCATGGCTCAGGTCAAACACCTGCCTGGGATTCAGATACCACATGAACGACTGTAGGATCTTATTACCCTGTGAGGCAGAGAGACATTATACTTATTATGATTCTAACATGTTTTAAATGGTGGAATTTATACATAATCATCATCATCATCATCATCATCATTATACTAGATTAAAGAACAGTGAATATACCTGGTTTCCTCCACTCTTGGGGTTGACAAAGACCAGCAGGGGCTTCATGAGTGGTGAGGGGATGGGTCGGATAATAAATGGCCTCCATAGCCGTCCTTCCTGTCACAATACAAGATTCTCGGTGTTAAGATGTGGTCAATTTCAATTGTCGGACCGTGAGCTGACGTTTGCCGAGTTGCACAGAAAGTGACTGTGAGAGAGTCAGAAGCAGAGCGATAAGAGAAGCGGTGCTGGACTGACCTCTGCTCCTTTCTTGCTACTTTTCCTCTTGAACGAAGTTCTCTTCTTCTTCTTACTCGACTTCATGGACGACTGGAGAGGAGGGCGGAGACAGAGGCTCTCATTGAAACAGATCACATGATTTCAATGTATCCTGTCTACTGGATTTTACAAATGCACGCATGGATATGGTCATGTATGTACGTGACACATGACAAACCAGGCGTCATCAGCTTCACCTGATGTCGTCGGACCCTGACGATCCACGTGGGCGGGACTATGAGGGCAGCATGAGCGCCGATTGGACAGGCTTCTTCTATTTGCTGCAGCATGAAGCAGGAGACCTTGTTGTGGTACTAGAGACAGACAGGTAGAATGAATAATGAGTCAAACAGCGGGATTATGATTTGTCAAAAAGAGGAAAAACATGTTTTGTGGTGGTTGAGCAAAGTGAAGACATGGTACTCACAGCCTGTTTGCACCAGGAGCAGCTGATGGCAACAATCTCTTTACTGTGGAAGGTGAATTTCTGCTGGAAGCCCTGCAGACAAACATATCCTTATATGTAAAAATATCATTGTGCAATAGCTCCATCTGCTGTCAACAGATTGAATGGTTTGTGATTGTGAGTGTGATCAAGGGAGCAGCCGTACAGAATCTTAGGAACAGTCTCCCTGACACACAGATCCTCTCAGAATCATCACCCACCTTCCCACATTGTTTACATTTTCCTTCTTGCCGTCTGCGATGCACCCAGTGATGACGCACCACGATGGGCTGAGCACAGAAATGACAGATAGAGGCGTTAACTTCGGATTGGACGACACCAATATGCAACGTATGAACAAAGAGTCAAACAAGGCGAAACTTACAGAACTCACCTCTCGAATATTCCTAGACCCTGATTCTCTGAAAGACGGTTTACACCTGAAATTAATCTGGACGGGAGCAGGGGAGGAGGGGAGAGGGAAACACGGAGGAGGTTACAAAGACAGCTGCAACGACATGACTTCACCAGAGGAGGCGTGATTGCATCGATTCCCAGTGATCAGGTTGGTCATGGTGTGTTGGAGGAGGAAACGGTTAAAGAGCAAGGACGTGTGACTCTGATTCCCAGTGATGAAGTGGAAGAGAGGAACCAGAGAGGCGGAGTCTTCCCATTGAGGTGTCAACATTTTCCCAGTGTGATCGACCAGTTCACACGATTGAACAGGAGGAGTCGCAATTCACCCATTCACCACAAGTCTAGTTAAGGTTAGCAAACATCCTGAATAACAACTGGAGCCTTTTGCTGACAGAGAAAGACACAGAAATCAATGGTTTTAAAGGTGCATTCGGTAAGATTTTCAGGGAAGTGTTTCCATCTCTACAGCCAGGAATGGACAAATATGATGCACATGTCATGTGCTCTTGCTCCTAAGCCAATGGTCCACAAACAAAGGACCAGCAGACTTTGTTTTAACCCCAACAAGTCAAGCCCCATGTAATAGCCCTCTCTTTCTCACGCATGCACTGGCTTGCATCCAACACCTGGTTCCAACTAGATGTGGCTAACCCTCCATCCCAGAGCTCCTGCAAACACAGGCTCACTAAGCGGTAGTGACACTTGACTTATAGAATGGAGGGGGGGGGGGGGCTTCAATAAGTCAGCAATTGCTCCAGCACCAGGCATGTCCAGAAACCACAGGCCATCATGTAACACGTTTGTGTGAATGACGCATTGAAACCAACAGAGGGAGCCGTTGTCTCGCTTTGATCAACGAGAACATTAGAAATAGACAGGCAACATTGTTGAAGGTTATTTTACAATTTGAAGAAAAAGAAAACAACCCTCTTTATGACGACAATATGGATGGTTTATCAGAGGGCGTGTGTCTGACCTGGATTCAACGTCAATTCAACTCATTCTTGTTAAAAGTGGATTATCAACAAACCTTTTCAGCAAATAAAGAGTCTAACTGTGTAGAAGAGATTGTATCTGCCTCCTATAAATATACTTTGCTCTGTGTTGGCCACAATGATTTTCTTCATGAATGGATTGAAGTGACGTCCAGACACATCCCTCCTCTGTTCTGCCGATTGCCGATTGAGCGTCACAGATTAGGAGAGAGAGACATCGAGAGAGAGAGAGAGAGAGAGAGAGAGGGAGGGAAGAAGCAGTCTTTTGGTGTGTCTCACTCTAAAGTTGGAGTCACTGAGGGGTAGGGTGGCCTCCAACAGAATGGCCTTAGAGGTGGGGAACTGCAGGTCAGACATGAGGTACATTTCAAGATCAATGTGTCTCCAATGTTTTGTGATTGAACGAGAAGAAATGAATGTGACAGGCAATCGATAAAGAACAGTCATCAGCGGTAAAACATGTCACTTGTAGATTTAAAAGGGTTTATATTAATCCGCCTCTTCTCTTCTGTCTGATCTTGAATCCCTCTTATCCACCTCTGTCTGTCTGTCGGTCGTCGCTGAATGATTTAAAGGTGAACATCTGGATGACAGGGTTCAGTCTACTGCGTTACACTACACAGAAAACACAAGAACGCTGTGTTACCTTCTCTAGTTGCTCTATACAGATGGTGTGGGCGACGATCTTACAGGCGGCACACTTCCGTCGACTGACAGACTTTTGCTAGAGAGAGAGAGAGAGAGGGAGGGAGAGAGAGAGACAGAGACGGAGACAGAGACAGAGACAGAGAGACAGAGAGACAGAGCATGACACACTTGAAATGTGTTAATTTATCTATTTACTTCTAATAATTTAGTTTCATGATCCCCAGAGTGTGAGTGGAGAATCTCAGTATAGTACCATCTCTTGACTCTAGGGGTCAGGGTTGCACTGCAGAAGAAGGGGTGCAGCGCATCACTAAAAACAGTGTTTGAAGGTCATATGCAAATTTTAGAATCTCCTTCTCCAGACATAAAAGGAAGCTTGAGAGACAGCAGCACGATGATATCTCGGTTAAATCGCTCACACACGCGGATTTGTGCAGATTATCTGGTTCTTTAAAGTCTTGGCCACACAAAGAAAGTCAGACTTGTCATTAAAGATGCTACAGTGGCCCAGAAAGGTCAGTCAACAGACCCAGTTAATTTGATTACCAAATAAGATCCAAACTATTTTGATAATCTATTAATAACTGATGATTTGACTAGTTGTCGCAGCCCCACACACTTGAAAGAAACTTTGACTTCACATAAGAAAGGTATCTATGTCCGTTAAATCATTATTCTGATCATGTCTTTCTGGGTGGAGTAAAATGATCCTTACTGTGCATGTCTGTCCTACATGAACAAGTAAACCCTCAGAGAATCATTGGCAGGAAACATTCAAAAAACGTCTGATCCACAAGAAGAAGAAACATTTACAGATTGGATTTCATGGCAGCTTGTCAAGTCTCCCCACTCAGAGCTTTTGAAGGCTAATCAACAGATCTTGTTCCACAGCTCCACACACATCAAAATATTTAATTTCACTTAAATGATTAATGGATGTTAACACACGTTAAAGTCAGATCAGGTCATTTTAGATTCATGTAAACATCAAGAATCATTATTGTGGATTAAAGTCAATTGGATTGAAGAAGTGTTACACAGCTAAAGAAAGATGAAGCTGCTGCCGCACTTTTAGCCTCCTAAAGCATTAGTGTTCAGTTTTCTTTCCCACGCATCTTTGAGGTTTATTTACGAAACATATGCACAGAATAATAAACATGTAATGCACTTGACATTCAGATGGAGATACTCACCAGTGCTTTGGCGATACAATGTTGCTCCCCCACATAACAGAAATCTCCGGATGCGTTCGTCTCAAACCAGATATGATCCCCATATACAGCTGACTCCTGAAGAGGCAAACACACACATGTGTCCATGGAACAAAGAAAATGAAAATCCTTATTTTACAGTACACACACATGTACACAGACTCACAGTCCAGTCCAAAGTACTACGGATACTGCCTTCGGGGTCGGTCCTGTTCAGAGATGATGTGCTGGGCTGACAGGGCAGTTGGTGCAGGCCAGACTTGGCAATGGCTTTCCTGAGAATACAAACAAATAAGACTTTAGGAGCTGGTGACTTCCTTGATTTTTATATCATACATTTCAAAATAAAAGCATTAAAATCTGATATCAAATGATCATCATCATATCGGGGATTGTTTTTTATTTGTAGTTTTTACAAGTATTCAGTTCAATCTAGTCATGTAAAGAGGACTGAGCTGGAGATTAGCCTGTAGATACTTTCCTAAGGGTGTGTAGACACATGTAATAGCCAGGCGAACCATACCTGAGATGACCCATTTTAACCAGTTCCCAAGTGTAACCGCATCCATGTGGGCAATTTCCATAGAAAGACTCTGTAGTTGTATAGCAGCTCTGCAGGTTCTGTGACACCAGCTATATATCATTCACATATAAAAGCAACGCATGCTCCACATCGCCCACATATTGAATATCACATGATCATGGGCCTCCAGGGTGAGCTCAAAATAAAGGGAGAGAGCAGGCGCTGCGGTTCAGAGCCCGTGCTGTATAATTACTGACACAACAGACTCTGTAAATAATAATGGAGCTAATCCTGTGGTTCAGCACCTTCTCCATGCTGTCTGTGAAAATGTGAATCACCCATTATGACCATTATGAGAGGAATGGGAACTACAGAAAATAGAGAAGGGTTTAGGAACACCTTTACAGTGCATGGCTGCACGTCATTATTACAATGACTATATGAATTGGATGGTTGGTTGGTTTCATTACACCAGAACAAACTTTTTCAAAATAAAAGCAGGTCCCCTCTTTCAAAGTTGTCGCGCTGCACTACCATGTATTTAAAGTATCTCAGAATGTAACATTTTTTAAACCTTTGAAAGAAAACAAGGGTGAAGTACCCAGCTATAACCTCAGCGACAAATGTGACCCAAATTCTGTGCACTATACCTTTGCTAATAGTAATAATGGAAAGAGGAAATCATTGTAAATGCAATATATCAAAAATAACCCCCAAAATCTATTTCAATCGAGTGATGATTAATCTTCATCCACATGGAATCCAGTCCTTTTATAGTATATTTGACCTAACTCAGTTTCCAGCAAATATGAATCAGTTGTGGAAATAATAAAATAAAAGACCATTTTAAGTATGAATCATGATGATGCCGTTTTCATTCCAGAGACAGTCTGAATGTTTCAACACAAGGAGGAATGAAAACAGATGAGTGTGCCCCCCCCCCAAGTCAGTGGTCACAACAGCTTAGAAAGACCTTCAGCTTGGAGGTGACAGATCCCCATTTGATTATAAAACATGTTGACATATTTGCCTGATGGTGACAGTACAGGAAAGGTCAGGGGGCACCACATACAAAGAGTGTGGGCAGTAAATATCCATAATACCTTCTACAGGCTTTTAGGGCCATAAGAGAATGACATCGCTGCACACATTAACCCTTGCACCAAAAGATACCACTCAGATATGCAAAACCCGGATGAAAAAGCAGCTGTATGTATGCCAGGTCAATAGGTGGCGGTGTGACCTCTACAACACTGTCTGGACCCATTTCAAAGCAAACATTAGTAACGTTCCGGTTTATTGCGACACCAGTAACCACTCTGCGGCTCTGTGCTGCTGAACATGCAGCCAGTGTGAAAGGGCCATGAACCACAACACACCAGAACAGCAGCACGGCCGCTCTGCAGCGCTCATGCAGCTACACCGGCTGCGTGAGCGCTGCCTTTTGCCGTCTACTTTCTGTAACCCTCCGCCAGAAACACCACAGACCACTACATGCAAGTATCACATGAACATGAGGACAAAACGTCGACTGGACCTCTGGGACACGACGAATGTAAATCCAGCAGGTTCAAATGACTCGGTGTGTATATGTCTGCGTGTGTGTGTGTACATACGACAGGAAGTTCTCCCATGTGTCCAGATAAGGATCGTAGTACATGGTATCATCGTGGCCCCCGAGAGGTGAAGAGCAGCTTTTGTGCAGCATCGAGGCCGAATCCGTGTCATCGGCCCCAGGATCTGACCTCAGACCAGGGGAGGTCAGCTGATCCAGACTGGGGCTGGTGGTTGTGGTCTGGATGGGTTTCACGGAGGGAGGCTCACTGGAACCACGCCGATGATATTGTCCATAAACTCCATAAGCGGTTTGGCTGCTCGTCAACACGGAGTCTGCGGGAAGGAGGTGGGAGGAGTTTCGTCTGAGACAGCGGGGAGGGCGGAGCAGGGGGCGGGACTTGAGGTTTTTCATAACAACCGCCTGGGTGAGGTGCACTTGAGCCTCATGCCTCAGATCTTCATCGTTGATTCCTTCAGTGCTGCTCGCCACATCTTCTCCATCCGACTCAGAACGGGAGCACATGGAAACATCCAGCTCCTCCTCTTCCTCCTCCTCCTCCTCCTCCTCCGTCATACCTCTTCCCATCTGGACCACACTTGCAAGTAACATGGAGGATCCAAGTAAATGAGGTTCAATGGATTTGACCTTAGAGGGGCGTCGATATCGCAGCGGGAAACCATGATGTACGCAGGAGACGCCGCCGAAGCCTTTGCGGGCACGGTGAGGTTTATGCTGGAATGCCTTTTTTCCTCGTTTGAACGCCACTTCTTCTTTTGCCCCTTCTTTTCCAGAGTCTCCCAATGTTTCAGTCCCGTGTGACAATCCCAAATCTATAATTGACCGTCGCCTCTGTCCACTGGCCACCAGGAGGCCTATACTAGGGCGCCGGCGCTGGTCACCACAAATTGGGGGCAGACCAACAGAGGAGCGGCGAGACTGCACTAAAGCTACTGAGGGCAGACCGACACTAGAGCGCCTCCTGGCTTTGCTGGCCTGAACGGCAGGAGTGGGCGGGCGTCCTGCCGGGTGCTTCTGTCGTTTTTTGCGATAACCAAAACGTCGCTGGAAGAGGAAATCCATCATGGCTGACTGAAAGGTTACTAAAAATGATACGTAGCATCTGATACGATATGGGGGGTGGAACTCTGCTGTCCAGGTTAAAGGTTAAGAGTGGGATGGTGTTTCAATAATCATGTGACAGGAGATTGTATCCATGACAACTTGTTTCCACCCAATCAAACAAAAGATGTTCCAGCAGCTGTTGATGAACGTCTCCAGTCTTCCTGTAGAATTGCTGAGGGGGCAAGTAGGTGCATAAATTGCATATTCTTTACACCGATAACAGTAATAATCATAATAATAACAACAATAGCAATAAGTATAACAATAATAAACACTACCTTTACAGTTTTAATATATAGGTAATCACTATGAGAACCCCCTGAACAAATGAATTGTTCCCACGTTAAATAATCAATGGATCACTGATGCAGTGCTGTTTCCTTTAAAGTCGCTCAAGTTGTGTGTTCAAAACAAGAGGACAACCCAAAAACATAATACCTCAAATGCAAAGACATAAAAATGAAATCTCAGTCTCTATAATTAATCAATTAATGATCTATAATACTGATTAACCTCGAATGACTTGTTCTGCACAGTTGCTTTCTCCTCATTTGGCTCATGCAGGAGGTTTTAGGGCTCACTCACCCTGAACAATGAACTTCAACAGACACTTGAGCACGGCAATGATAAGGACACCCAGGTCCCTGAGTATTGAGGGGAACCAGAGTCACGCTCTGATTCTCTCAGGTTAAGACAATCTGCTACTCTGAACCCAGAGGTATCGGTTGAACCACATTTTGCTGAGTCAGTGAACGGATCATTTTATGCTGTCACAGGTAAAATGAGACAGCATCTTTCCGGGTAATAAACAAAAGATTATTTCAATAGTCCAGTCTCACATTACAAGCAAGACCAAAGACAAATAACTACAAAGTGTTAGATCACTCTGAGCTCCATTCTTTGCTTTGAATGGTTTCAAAGACTGACAAAAGGTGTTGTTGTCATCTTGTACATGCAGTTGTGCAGGTGCATGCGCGTGTGTGTGTGTGCGCGCGCGCGTGTGTGTGTGCACGTGTGTGTGTGTGCGTGTGTGTGTGTGTGTTCATACTCTATCTTTGTGAGGACCAGTTTGCTTTATGACCATCATGGAGTGATGATCCTTGAAACAATGCAATTGACACAAACAAGTGTTGATGCAACAATTTAGAAATAAAAGTCCAGTGTGTCAATATTGATTTGGTTAGCAATATTACATTTACGATACCAGTTCTGTTTTAACAAGGTATTCATGATTGTCATGGATACTAAAGATTACTATTTCAGTCCACACTTCAGCATGTACTTTTCAGTATGTAAAATTAGGGGGAAAATATTGAATTAAAAATAGATAGAAGAAGATTACCTTTATTAATCTCACTAAGGGGAAATTCATTTTTTTCACTCTATTATTCATTGACATGCTTTGTTTTATTTGTTTTACATACTGTACATGCAGTTAGAGACACACAAATACACACACAATCACAACACAGAGATGTCAGAGCGAGGGGGCTGCCATATACAGGCGTCCCTGAGCAATTGGGGGTTTGGTGCCCTGGTGAGGGGCTGGCACCTCTCCAGCTACCAGTCCAACCTCCACACTTGGTCCATCCGGGACTGCAACCCTCCGATTACAAGCTTGCGTCCTTACTGACTGAGCTACTTACACCCCCATAGCTACTGCCGCCCCCCACAAAGTTATTGCGACATTTTCATGAATGTATAAACATCTAAATATAGGGAATGTAATATGTGTTGCTTTACAATGAGCACTTTACATTGACTTTTTATGTCTTTTTAGGTGACAAAAAATCATTAGTAAAAGTGTCATTTTGCATTGTAATGATAACTAAGGACTACCACGATTTCTCCTACATTCTTGGAAATGAAAGGGAAGATATCAATATATTATATGCACTGTCTCTAATCAAATCAAGCAAAAAAAAGTCTGCATTATGACCTGAAAATGGTTTTGCTTTCAGCAAAATGAAAAAATACACTCAATGAGTTGACTTTGTTCAGCGTGATGTAACAGATGTCCATCTTATTCCAGGAAGTCAATGTGAAACCACTTCAACCATGGAGGCTCTCATGAACGTCTGAGCAAGGCATCGAACAACTGCCATGTTTCCTGACACAGACACGGTGAACCACATAAATGTGACATGTTGGGTTATGCTGCTGGGAAACGGGACAGGCGTGAGCACTGCGTGTTTTGCTGCATCGTGCAGACACACATGTGGATGAGTCATTTTTGAAAGAACAAAAGACTTCTGTGGTCACCTTGAATGAAGGGAAATACGAATAAAGGGTCTGTGTTCCACTGAACTTACAATAAACACAAGGCCTGAGTCAGAGCCTCACAACACCACAGCTTAAGCCTTACATCTGCCGCTATCAGCCATATTACAGAGCGCCTGCGTGAAAAAAATAGTAACACAAGACATGAGTGCCAGATAAAAGCTTCAATGCCCTCAACTGAAACCCGCTCACAATCTGACAGGAAGTCCCATCAGTATGCTGAAACCACTGCCACTCGCTTAATCCCACCCCCACTGACGTTATATACACAGTAAAGCTCCGCCACAAAGGTCAGGGGTTGTCACAGCGATGACTGGCGCTCCGAACCGAGAGAAGTTATTTGTGGTCATTGTCAGAGGTGATAAAAAGAAGACATTTTTATGATTTGATCCCAAAATGTTGGGAGCATTTGAGGTCGGCGCACATCTGGAAGTCAGGTCACATGACAGGAATTGCCTCTGGAGTCTCAGTGACGTGTGTGACACACTTGAGACCACGTGGTTAAAAGAGCGACATGACATTTTATGAATATTTGTTTGATTTGATTGCAAATAAACCAGGTAGGATGAACACAAAATGTCTAGATTCCTTCCTCACCATAGACTGTTTATAAGAAGTGCCACACACCGTTAATAAGGGAGAATGATGTGATATAAACACATGGATCATAACCACAGAGTCGCGTGTAACACACATCTGTTAGATGAGTTGTGTTGATAACGCCTCAGATCAGAACCACAGCGACTGCATGTGACTACGTGAGGAAGCGGCTGAAGTCGCTTCCTTCCTGTCACGGTGATGTGACAGGAAGTACGGCCAGTGACTTTTCCCACAGACCATTTACTGACTTGGGAGTAAACAGAGCACACGTGTCTTCATTTGACACATGCATGCACATCTGTCGTCCAAACATCTGGCCAGACATCACTTCTGGGTCACTGACGCCTCTGGGAATTTTACAAGTGATAGAATAGAATAGAACAGAATAGAATAGCATGGATGAGTTGATCGAGTTAATTGAGTTCAATTTGTGTAGGGGAACCCACACTAGTGCCAAAGACTGAATGAACTCTGAAAACGCTGTGAGCCATCAGCCAATTTTAGCTCTTCACAGTTTAATCACCTGAGCCAGAATATCATCTGACAAGTAATGAAGGAATAAAAACAATGTTTAACATTTCAACATAGAAAAATGCTCCAATCCCAATATAAGAACCTATTTTAGGTGTCTGTATATACTCTCAAATATCAATGTCCACCCAAGACATCTATTGTTGTGCTCTGATCTGTTTACATGACCTTCTTCTCAGAGTAAACTGAAGTTTAAGACCGTTTCTCTGATACTCCCTCTCCTTTGTGTGTGTGTGTGTGTGTGTGTGTGTGAGAGTTATGTAACAGCTTCCACAATGATAATCCTCTACCATAACGGGGAGAGCAAGGGAGACATGAGATGAGAGGACTCAGTAATAAAACACTAACCACCTGAGTGTGTTTACACGTCAACACTGTGAACTCTCTCTCTCTCTCTCTCTCTCTCTCTCTCTCTCTGGAGACAGAGACTCACACACACACACACACACACACACACACGCACGCGCATACACACACACACACACACACAGACACACACACACTCACACACACACACTCACACACACACAAACACACACACAC
>JAFBJT010111156.1:77504-98250 GCA_016785325.1 Chascanopsetta lugubris
TATATATAGCTCATTTATAGTGACGGTGACGAAGTTCTCCAAAAGGTGGCAGTGTTGCAGCAGTTGCCAATGAAACCTTCGAAGAAGAACAGGGGGACCGTCTCATGACGTAGAAATACAGCGCCGGACTATGCTAGCTAGCACCTCAGCTAGCTAGATTAGCTTGTGTTACTCGGGTAGTTGACAACTTCCCGGCTCACTCTGGCGGCGGTTCCCTATGGTTCGATGGTCAAGCGGCCGCCCCGGTGACCCGTCGTAGTTCGGTTCCGTCTCAATTGACGCTCGTCATGGCGGAAGAGGAGAGTTTGTCATCGAACCGCCTGACTGATGAGATGAGACACAGCAATGGCGGCTTCGTCGCCCCTGAAGGTTTGTGCTGGGTGTCGGTGCTGTCCTGTCTGCTGCTCGCCTGCTCGTATGTGGGGAGTCTGTACGTGTGGAGGAGCGACCTGCCCAGGTGAGACACACAGAGTACTACCAACTCTGTTTGGCTTTGACTCACTTTGATGTCGTTTTAGTCCATCTTTAATTAAATATAAATCATTATGGCTACACATTTCATTCATATCCCATAGTTTATCCAGCATGTCAGAAGACACAGAGCATATGCTCTTTTTGTCAATTTCAAAGATATGTCTAAACAATTTCATACTGACATTTTCATGAATTTATAATTACTTAGGTTAAAATTCTCCCCATTACACTGAAATGAGCCCCTTAATTTATGTTTACTGGAGGAGTGGGTCCTCTCAATGGGGGCTGCCATGTTTTACAGTGGTAGAGTGGACATACTAAACATCTTCTGTGTTTTAATGACAACTGAAGTCTACCATATGTTCCCCTTTATGTTCAGGGGGGTGAAGGTGGGTTGATTGAAACAATATGCAACTTCACCACTAGAGGTCACATTTTACACACTGCACTTCTGAAGTGGGACTTTAATTTTGAAGGCCAATAAAGCGAGGGGGAGCGCTTTAAATGGAGGCTACCAGACGCAGCGGGGCTTGACTGGGCTCCATCCTCGCATGTAAACATCAAGGTTAAGAGAACCACACACATAGGAAATGGAATCATTTCAAAATAAAAGCACAGTTTTTTCATGCTTCATGTATAAAACTGTGTTTTCAGTTTTAAAATCATTGCCATCCGAATGCATTAAAATCCCCCTACCACCTCCTGTAGTACACCCTATTAGAGTGGTTCTTAACTGGTCTAGCTCTGGGTCCCACCATCACCCCTTAATGACGAGCTGCAACCCCAAATCAATACAAGAAAATACACATTTCATGTAACTGTTGTCGTACTTGATCCATTTGCATATGTAAACCAACTCCTGCTTTTCTTCTATCTGTGCAAATGAAGGGTGTATGACGCACGGATCCGCTGCATAACAGAGCGTGTGTCTGTGTGTGCGCTAAACGCTCGTGTGCACCGATGGGGGCGGGATTGGTACGATGACGCTAAGACTGTGGTACAATGGCGCAGCGCCCTTATTCCATTCTCTAGGGAGAGCCCTGAATCTTCTCCATAGTAATGATAACACGCATGGTTTGGCTGCTTTAAGTCCCTATCAGTTCTGACTAGATTAATTATATCAGGTGCTCTTATGTATCAGTATTCTGTTGAGCTGATGTGTCTCTCCTGGTTCATCCTTAGGGATCACCCCACTGTGATAAAGAGACGCTTCACCAGTGTCCTGATCGTGTCATGTCTGTCACCTCTGTTCGTGTGGGTGTGGAGAGAGTTCACCGGTGTCCGGGTGAGTCCATTGTCTGTAGACAGCTCTAACACCCGAATGACTATAACTCTTGTATTGTCGGACAGATTATGGTCTGTTGTACTATGAGGGTGTGTATGTGTGTGTGTGTTTGTTTGTGCTTTTCAGACTGACTCATCATTATTTGCTCTGATGGGGATCCGGTTTGAAGGCCTCATCCCTGCCATCATACTTCCTCTAGTGCTCACCATGGTAAGAAACATCTTGTCCACTGCCTGATATATGGTCAAGTATTTTGTGAGATGTATTATTTTTTTAAAGAAATTATCACATTGCCCCATTTATTGTCTGCTTGTTGACATTTTAGCAAGTTAAAACAATTTAAAAAGACATTTCAAAGAGGCCTTTTTTAATGTGATCTGCTCTGGGAGCTTATTTGGACATTTATCCATCATAAATTTGCAATCATAAGTCAAATTGACTACAGTCTCAAATAGTTAGAAGGGTGAAGTTCCAACTGTTGTTATAAATATAATCACAATAAGCACAGACTACGACGTGTTAAAATTATAACAGGGTTTATTAACAAAGCAATAGTTATCTTACAACAACATCACTTAATTACCAACACTATCATAATCCAACTATACTAACAGACATACTTTACAAAATAACACAAGTAAACACATAAACATGGAGTGTGTGTGTGTGTGTGTGTGTGAAAAGGGGGATAGAGAGAGGGAGAGATTGGGGTGGAGTCATGTGAGTGACATACCAATGGAAACCAAAATGGCGGACTAGTGGCATTTGTCTGACTTCCCTCCCTTACTAGAGCCAAGATGGCGGTTGACCGCCGACTATGAATGGTTGAACAAGGAGAATAAAGGGGAAATGATCGTTTAGCCTCATGTGTTGCAAAGGTAACTTATGTGTGGCCGATCAACTATCCCACAACTGCACTTTAAGGCAGTTCAAACATTAACTGAGGTTAGTAGAAAAGAAGGAAGGGACAGAAGTAAAAGGACAAAAGGTATTCACCAGATCTTCACTCTGACTGAGAACAAAACATACAGCTCTTCCAACTGAATCTCTGCCCAGACATAAACACCCCTTACTGTGAGTTGTTCCGTTTGGAGTTGTACAGCAAAGTCCGCTCGAGTGGTCTGCGGCACGGTCTGTAACTGGGCTTGGCGGTTTGTCGCCATGCACTTCAGGCGGCTATGACGGAATGCACCAGGAATCCAGGTACTCCAATCTCTGGAGCTGGATATTGAAGTCCGTTCAGGACTCTCTTTGGCTGTATGACGGGCTCTCGTCAGGCGACTCTGACGCAATTCATCTCTCGGCGACGGTGGAGAGGTTCAAGGGTGCATTGATGTGTATGTACTCACAGGTGCTCACAGAGGATTTGCGCAGCGGTCTTCAGTAGATACAAAAGTGGAGGAAAACACAATGGAGGGAAACAAGAACAGTGTAGTCTATGGGTTCGGTCCGCAAGTTGGAAGGCTGTGGAAAAAGCTTAAGGATGGTAGAAAAATAGAGAAATATAGAGTCCAAGGCGGAAGATTTGCTCCCTTTCGTCAGCCGAGTCTTGAGTGAACTTGGAGTATCACCTCACTGTAAACGGAGCATGGGGGAAAAGCTAGAAAAATAGAAGGGTGGAAGTTGCTCCCTTTCGGCAGTAACCTAGGAATAAGCAATGGCGTGTCGGCACGGCAGTCTTTTAGAACTTTGAGTGACGTCATCGGGGACCCCTGCTGGGTGTGTCTGGCTTCAGCCAATGCCGGCGCAAAGTTCTCGTTTTGCGTCACTCTTAGGTGTGAGTGAGGGGGTGTATGAGGTAAGAGGGAGAGGGGTCTTCCCCCCGGGCTGAGCAAATCACTTCGCATACAAAGGATGTGGATTGAAGTCAATGGCGACGATGACTCTGGGTTCGTGTGGAGATGAAAGGGTCTGCTTTACACAGACCCAGTGTCCTGATCATACTAATTTTATCAACGTGGGTGCCATTTGTTGAGGGCCATAAACTTCAGCTCAGGCTTCTCTTTTGTCCTTGTCGAACACATGGCATGAAATCCCAACAACACACACTCAAAAATGTAACTTTAAACCACAGCAATATTCATATGTGAATAGATATACTGTATATAGACTTTCCCCTCTCAAAAGATGGAACTAATATTTCCACTTCCTCCCCTCTTTAGAGTTAGATTTAATACTTTTTCTTTTGTTTATTCGTGTGTATTTTTATACTTAATACTGTTTATGCTAAGTGAGACAGAACTAGAATATCACCCCTCCTACCATTATGGCATTATGACACTACAGCACAATACAATTTGTGGCCAAATGATTAGTTTACACACAGGATGTATGTGCATAATACAGTATACTCATAATATACTCATTATAAAATAATTCATATTAATACAAACAAATGACATGCTTATACATTTTGTTTCCATTATTTACAGTCATTCCCAACAGCTGACACAACATATTGTATCACAGATTACATGGTAAAGATCACAGCTGCCCGTTTTTACACACGTTCGCCAGCAGGTGGTGTCATGTGCATATCAAGCTTCATGTCACCTTCATTAATAAAGAACATGTCTGTGCTGCAGGTCCTGTTCTTTGGGCCCCTCATGCAGTTAGCCATGGATTGTCCCTGGAGCTTCATGGATGGGATCAGGGTAGCGTTTGGTAAGACGGCACAGATTTATGTTTAATTTTAAGAGAAAATGTGTGACAAAACAATTCAGAAACAACCTTCTGGTGTCTCTGTCCGACAGACCCCTGCTTCTGGGTGCTGTGTTTCAGTGACATGCGCTGGCTGAGGAATCAGGTGGTGGCACCACTCACAGAGGAGCTGGTCTTCAGGGCCTGCATGCTGCCCATGCTGGTGCCATGCACTGGCCCCTCGGCAGCTATCTTCACCTGCCCTCTCTTCTTCGGAGTGGGTGAGTGCTTGTGAATCAGGGATGAATAGGGACCTGGTACCAAGTCATTTGAATAGTTGAAGAGTCATATTATGAGAAATCACTTTTTTAAAGGTATTTATTGTCAAAAGCAGATAAAACCATGGAACAGAGGGGAGGGGTTGATTGACAGCTCATGGAGCAGCTCTGCGACACGCATCCTCAAAACAGGCTGAAGAGAGCAGCTATAACAGTTTAGCCTTTACCACAGCAGGTAATTTAACACTTGGTTAGGAAGGTTAGGTATTAAAAAAATTAGAAGTCCCGTAAGCCTTTCTAGCTGCCTATTTATTTAAAAAAAACAATAAAAAAACTGCATGAAAGTAACAACCTAACCATAATCTGACTGTGACATCACAATGTTCTACAAGAATGCATCAATAAACTGGCCATTGATTATCTCCATAACTGAGGAGCAAATGGAAGGTGATTATTAATGAATTGCTTCTAAAATAGAAAATCTGGAACAACATGTTCTATTTAAATTACACATTTTTACAATAATATATGAAGTCAACCTATTTTACATTTCAATTATCTTTACTACTAGAACATGTTAGGGTTAGGGTTATATCACCTTTTGTGAGCATAGTATATGAGATGACACTGATATTTGAGGCAATTTCTATGGAGCTTTTTTCAAAGCTAAAGTTCTTTTGTCTTTGTCACAACAATAAGTTGAAAATCTGGAATGACCTTTTTTAACACAAAAAAAAATCTTTATTTAGAAGTAATTTCTCTGGTGATTTCCTCATCTGGAGACCATAAGGCAAGAATAACTCGTGTCGACTGTGTAGAATTATTGTAACAGCTTCATCGAATGATCTGGCGATGGGTCCTGAACCTGCGAGCGAGCTGTGACGAACCCGGAAATTGAACAATTGTTACTGAACACTCTACGTAACATCTATTGCATGTCTGTCTGTCCTGGGAGTGGATCCGTCACTTGTGACTCTCCCTAAGGTTTCTACCTTTTCTTTTTTCCCTGTTAAAAGGGTTTTTTCCCTGGTAGTTTTTCCTTACTCTTGCTAAGGGTCTAAGGACAGAGGATGTTACCCACCCTGTGAAGCCCTGTGAGACAAACTGTGATTTGTAAATGCAGGCTATATAAATAAACTTTGATTGATTGATTGATTGATTCATGCTGGGAGGCTTAATTAACCTGATTTTAAATGTATCAAATTGATCAACAGCTCCAAGCTGATGTGGGCGGGGCCTGATCACTTATCTATCACACTCTGACCAAAGTAGTGATGTCAGCTCGATCAAGAAGAAGAATCAAAATGTTTTTTTCTGTAAGAATGCTGGAATTTGCATCTTTTCATACATTAACTGAACATGTGTACAACTACTACAGAGCAGGAAAACATAATATATGGCTGCTCTTAAAATGGATTCAAACACTGTTTCTGTTGTGGTGGAGTATGTCAGGGACTGTCTGTTAAGGCATCAGCCATATTTGGTTTGGTATTAGATCCACCTTTCTCATGGTGTGGCACCACAAATGGTACTCTGGCTCCCTCTAGTGGGATACAGAAGAATCACTGAATAAAATCTAAATACAAAAAAATGATTTGAAAATATGTAACACTATCAAACATACTAGATTCTTGTATGATTGATGGTATTATATGTTTTTAAAAGATTCATTCTAATCAGAGTACACCATGAGTGGGAAATACTTTCTTTATCAAGTACAGTGCATTTTTTACTCAACATTTAAGTGCTTATTTAATTTTTAAGTACAATATTTCTGTATCTAATGTTTTTTGTACATTTGTTAAAGTACAAGTATTATTTATTCCACCTTTAACTGCAATACATTTTAATTGAATCATTCTTTAAGTACAGTTTTTCAGTTTACTTGTAGTGTTAATTTTCAAACTGTATTTATAACGTTTTAAGTTGCTGGCAAAGATAATAGATATGCTTATTAGGAATAAACCCCCTGTAGTTGATCACTTAGGCCTGATGCATTTTATTGTTGATCATTACTGTGGTACAGAGGGCCAAGTTTTGCTTTTGTACTTTGAATTCGTTTTTACATTTATTTATTTTTTTATTGTTCATGTGTGTTGATGTTTATGGTTCTCTCTTTTTGTGCAGCTCACTTTCACCATGTGATCGAGCTGCTTCGGTTCAGACAGGGAACGCTGTCAGGAATCTTCTTCTCTGCTGGTGAGACATTTAATATTAATACTTATTCCCACCCACTATATCTGCGTTAAATAAACTGAGTGTAACATTCATATATTTTGTTATCAACAGTTTTCCAGTTCTCCTACACAGCTGTGTTTGGGGCGTACACTGCATTTCTCTTCATCAGAACAGGTGAGGATCTTTGGATCACATCCCATTGAAAACAACATTTACTGAAGAAAGTTCCTACAATTATTTCATATGTCAATAAGTACATTATACATTCTTAGTTATATGTATGTGTGTGTATGTATGTATATACATGTATGTGTATGTATATATGTGAGTGTGTGTGTGTGTGTGTGTGTGTGTGTGTGTGTGTGTGTATGTGTGTATATATATATATATATATATATATATATATATATATATATACACACACACACCCCGTATACCTGAGATTTAATTACATCATACCCCCCGGCTCATCAGACAAGCTGATGAAGATGACATGATATTCTCAAACACATAGAAATGTATGTTCTATAATAACATGTCACTATGGTATGTTTATTGTCCAAATTCCTCTATCCATGTATGTGAGTTACATATGTTTTTGTTTGGACTCATATGAATATTTCATATGTAAATCCAGTACATGTGTATATATCACATTTTTTTATGAAAGAATATATACTGTAAATTAAATAAATCAATTTATATGTACAGTGCTTTATATCAATCAATCAATCAATCAAAGTTTATTTATATAGCCCGCATTTACAAATCACAGTTTGTCTCACAGGGCTTCACAGGGTGGGTAACATCCTCTGTCCTTAGACCCTCAGCAAGGGTAAGGAAAAACTACCGGGGGGAAAAACCCTTTTAACAGGGGAAAAAAGAAAAGGTAGAAACCTTAGAGAGAGTCACAGGTGAGGGATCCACTCCCAGGACAGACAGACATACAATAGATGTTACATAGAATGTTCAATAACAATAAATACAAACATTTTCTAAGTGTGAATGATTAAATGTTCAGCCTAGTTCTAAAGGCATGGATTCGTTTTTCGGAGTCTTGTCGGAATATGATATTTCTGATTGTTATGAAGACATAACATACATTTTAAGAGAAATAGATTATATACATAAAAATGTATACAAAATTCCATTATTCATACATGATTATTACTGTCACAATAGTCTGATACATATTAAAGGTGCAATGTGTAAGATTTCAGTCATTATCAAATATATATTTTTCCTCAAAAATAATGTAAAACAATTATATATCAACATCTTCATGAATTAATCACTTGAGTGTTTGACGCCCCCCCCCCCCCCCCCCCCCCCCCCTGCCTTTATATTTTCCATAACTTTTAAGTGATTCCATTAACATCTATTTACATGAGGAGCGGGTCCTCTCTATGGGGGCCACCATGTTTTTAGATTTGCCCAGAGTGGACATACTAAACATCTTTTGAGTTTTAATGACAGTTGAAGTCTACCATAGGTTCTCCTGCAAGTTCAGAAGGGTGAGGGTGAGGTGATGGATACAACATGAACTTCACCTCTAGAGGTCACCACATCTTACACACTGCACCTTTAAAGTGACTTTTATTTTACGTGTGTGCTTATGACATCTTCCTGTGTTGCAGGTCACCTGATGGGCCCAGTTCTCTGCCACTCCTTCTGTAACTACATGGGTTTCCCTGCCATCAGCGCAGCGCTGGAACACCCCCATCGCCTCACCGTCCTCTCCTTCTACATGCTGGGGGTCCTCCTCTTCCTGTTCTGTCTCTTCCCTTTCACTGACCCCGCCTACTACGGCCTGCCCACGCCAGTCTGCACCCTCACATCCTCCCCCAGTTCCCTCTGCCTGTCCTGACGTCCACATCACGAACCCCACACACACACATACTTGATGAAGCCGTCAAGTGTTTTTGCCAAGTCAGCGATCAGGTCAGGTCCTGCCCAGACTAACCGCCACGGGGGCTACATTGCCATGGAGAGGTGAGCAACTTGGTAACACTGTTACATGACATTACAGTGAATAAGCTGATCCGCTGACTCAGCAGTTTGAGTAGATGTGAGTCATGGTACTGTGAAGAGGACAGGTTGTCGGACTTCACAGCCCCTCCCTCCCTGAATTGATTGACAGGTCATACACAGCATTGAAGGACCATTCCTCACCAGTTTGTGATGGAGCATCAGTATGTGCTATTTAGGTGTATTTATTTTCATTCTGCCTGATTTTGTTTTAAAGGATGATTTAGCTTTATTCTAATGTCAGAGGTTTCCATGACTGGCTTCACAGTTTTGATTGTCTCTTCTCTTATAAAGAATTACAACAACGACCACAATTTCAGAGACAAGAGCTTTTATCAGGTTTTAGTTCAAATTGGAATATTGTTTTTCCTTGTACAAATTAATAGTATGAATATGTTTTTTAGTTTGAAGTCTCAGCTCAGGATTGGACTTTATATTTGGCAGTAGCAGTCGAGCTCATTTGTGGATGGTGGAGTTTATCACCTTTGTTCTCCTGTTGAAATAAAAACCTGAATTATCCTTTAACTCAATTGGAGGAGAGCGTGGCGGTCGTTGCTCTGCTGGTTCGTGAAGAAATGATTGTTCTATTAAAGATCGTGAGAGTCAACATACTTTAATAGCCGCTTGACTTTCTCAACTCACAGCTCTGTTGGCACAGTGCTGTTGGCATTCATTAGCAAATGACCTTGCTGGAGCTGCACCAGAGCACAGGGATGTTATTTCTTATCATTTGTTATAGCAGTGACATTTTTAATAGTTGTCAGGATGTAATTCAGATGTGCTGATGCTTGTTGCTTTGGTGAAGAGACTGATTAATGGTTATTTATATGTTTACCTTTTCCAGTTTCAGTGCTGGTGGTTCATTAGACTGGTGATAGTTATTCGGGGAAGTGAGGGCATCTGTTGTAATCCCATAAACATACTCTGTTCAAGTGCACAACGTTGGATATGTGGCAGCTCTAAGCAAATCAACAAAGGCGCCAATCAAAGATAGCAGATTCAATGCGCCCTCACTTGCCAAAATGCTATAGATATACAGTTCTAATAATAAAGGATGAGGGTGAGGTGATGGATACAACATGCAACTTCACCTCTAGATATCAGCACATCTTACACACTGCACCTTAAGTGTTTCCATTTACACTTTTCTTTACATTCCGAACATCTTCAGTACAGGAGCTAAAGACACTGTTATAATCTGTGTATGCGGTGTGATCCAGCCGACCTATACAATTCTATTTTGCTGCAGTTCTATTTACAGTATACATATTATACACACTTCAAACACTGGGTTTGATACTGCTCAATTTAGTTTTAATAGACAGGAAACATAACTCATCCTTCTACATTCTTTACCAGGAAGTGGATAGGACTGATATTAGGGACCAACTCACATTTAACCAAGAATTAATGAATTCATGACCTTTATTTGCATTGTTGTGCGGAGACCATACATAGATCACTGTAGCTTTAATCGTCCAACAAAGAGCAACACAGATTGTCAGATCATCTTGCCACGATATTTCACTTTTAACAGTCTGACTTAAAAGTGACTGGAGAGTCTGCATATGTATGAAATGGTGGCAGCTTTCACTTTCAGACATATGACATGTAATAATGAATGTGTGTTTCCTTTGCTGGAGTTTTCCCCATCAACCAGATAGAGCATATTTTACAATCAAGATCCATCAAGTTCTCATTACTTGAGGTCATGGCTGAAGACACAACTCGAGGATATAAACATTTTGTTTATTCAGCAAGATAATCTTCATAAACTAACAACAGTTTGAGCGTTGGTAGTAAAAAGCAAACATTTGGCAATTAAGTAACTATACTACTTGTTTATTTTCACCACCACAGAAACAGATATGTTATTATATCTGGTCCATGAGACTGGTGTCAGTTCGCTGCTTTTTAAAGTGCCACAGTAGTATGATCCAACATTAAGTGTTATAGGTGCATGTTGACCTCATTTAATAAGAAAAAATGTATTGACCTTGAGAGCATAGAACTAGACGCGTAACCCTTTAAATGCCAATGATATCATGACGTCACTTGTTATCATGAAAAATACACACAAATTAGTTATTTTCCATAGAATATTTGTTTCTTTTTTTTACCTTTATTTTACCAGAATGAAAATTCTCATTTGCAAACATGACCTGAAAATAACATATACTGTACATGTTTGTCCTTAATGGCCTCAAAGGGTAGTAAATACAAAAATCTGCTCACAAATATATTTAAATGCATCAGAATGAATGAATACCACTCCCTTAATTTTTACTATATTAAAACCTATTTTGAACTTTTTGCTGTAAAATTAATCATGTCATCAAAGTGGCATTTAAAGGGTCACTCCTGTGACACTGTTATTCTCAACATATCCCACTGAATTCTCTGAAACTAGTAATGATGATGAAGATGATGATGGTTGTTCAAACAGCTACACAGTCGCCTGGAGGCTAATTGTTCTGTACAGCCTTCGTCAAACTAAAGTTCTGCACAGGAAGTTGCACTTAGACTTCCTGTATGATAGTTGGAGCTTGTGGCTCCTCCCACCTCTGGATACTCAGCCATATTCCAGCATTTAAGGTTTCTACCTTTTCTTTTTTCCCTGTTAAAAGGGTTTTTCCTTCCCCTTGGTGAGGGTCTAAGGACAGAGGATGTCACCCGCCCTGTGAGACAAACTGATTTGTGAATATGGGTTATATAAATCAAATTTGACTTGATTTGATGTCCTACCACATTGTTTTGCACTCTGCACTTTTCATTGTTGTTGTTTGTGGATCAGGCAGCTCCAGAGACACAAACCTTCACCCAAACTAACACCTGGGTTAAAGTCAGATATGTTGTCCTCATCGTTGAACAGTGAGATAGTTGTATTTATGGTGATGAAGTGAGACATGGTTGAAGGGTAGATTCCTTGACGTGCTACACCAACCTGAATCTGCAGGTATAGGGCACGAGAGCACCTCGTGAGAGTCTGCTGCCTCTGCTCTGTTACCTGTCACTGGAGAACTTCTTTGATTCAACTTCTATTTTATTTAACCTCTGTACAGTTTACACTAAAGTTTTATTTTTTTTCATTACCCTTAAATGAGCCCATTAATGTATATTTACATGAGGAATGGGTCCTCTACGGGCGTCGCCATGCTTTTTCAGGAGACCAGAGTGGACTTGCTAAACATCTTTTGAGTTTTAACAACTGAAGTCAGCCATAGGTTCTTCTGCATATTCAGAAGGGTGAGGGTGAGGTGATGGACACAACTGTGATTTGTGAATCAAATCAAATCAAATTTTATTTATATAGCCCGCATTTACAAATCATAGTTTGTCTCACAGGGCTTCACAGGGTGGGTAACATCCTCTGTCCTTTGACCCTCAGCAAGGGTAAGGAAAAAAAAAAAAGGTAGAAACCTTAGGGAGAGTCACAGGTGAGGGATCCACTCCCAGAACGGACAGACCTGCAATAGATGTTACATAGAATGTTCAATAACAATACACACATTATAAATGTAAATGATTAAATGTTTAAATCCGTTTTGGTTTAAGTCCATTTTGATCTCTGGCTTCATCATGGCTGAATAACATTTTATTGATTGAACATGTAACTTCACCTCTAGAGGTCAGTCTTACACACTGCACCTTTAATATCTGTTTTAGACTTAACTCTCATTAACTCACTGTTATTTCTAAACAGTCTAAATGGTATTTTGTGAATATTTCAATATGTAAACGATACATATACTCTCCTTTAAGCTACTCTACAGTATGTGAATGACACAATGGGTGTACGTGCTCTGTAGGTTTGAATTTTGCAGGTATGGTGACAGGTTTGAGGGTTCCAACCCTTTGTTCTTTTATTTTTTTGGTTAATCCAAATTATTTTGGACCATTCATAACGACAAGAAAATAAACTGTTGGTAACAATACACTTGCACTACTAAGAGGAGGAGCAAATGATCCCGTGTGTGCTCCAAACAAAATATTATAATGAATGAGACAATTATAACTCAAAACAATTTTTCTGCCATGTCATCTCTGGGATGGTTCTGCTGTGAACTAGTTTCAGCTTCTGTAAAGGCTGTGTGCAGGAATGAGTGACCTTTAGTGATGAAGATGAATGTTGCAGCTGAACCTATGGTAACTAAAAATATGAAGACAACAACATCCTCCTTAACAAAGGCACAAATCCAGATGTAGATGTAAGGACTCATTTGAAAAATAATCATGATATCCTATGTTCCATCTCTGCATAAAAACATACATTTTACACAGTGGACCTTTAAACCTACAGACAATCCATGACAGAACAACCTCGAGTCTTTCCAGCTGTTTTTATGAACCATGAACCACCATGTGTTCTTGATTATCACTGAAGACCGAGTGTGATCTTATTTGCCAAATGTCTAATTCTATTACAAATGAAAGTTTGCCACCAGTCCATATGTGTGGTTACATATCAATAAGGCTATTTGCATCAAACTGTCAAACACACCAGAAATGTCTCCAGTTCACTTTAACCCTCAGGCGTCATTTTCATTTACTATCCTCTTGAGTCATTAAGGACAAAAATGTCGGCTTTCAAAAAACTGAAAGCCAAAAAATATTTTTCTACTTTTTATGAATAAGTCTCTTGAACAACTTCAGCCCTGTTCAGAACTACCAAACATTCAATCATTTTGATGATTTTAACCCTTTAAATTCCAGTTGATCACTTCCTGCCACAGTCGTTTTTTTATGGAAAAAAAGAAGACAGAAAAAATGAGCTATTTTCCATAAAACAAATGTAAAGTGACTGAGGGACTGGTTTTAAATCAGTCATGGGTCTGTCAAAGTTTACTCGAAATATTGACTTTATGGCATTTCTAGTTTTTGTGTGGCATTAGATTTCAAATGTACTACTCTCGTAAGTCACTAGCGGACAAAGATGTCCCATTGACTCCCATTGAAAACTATGCATGCAATAAAGTCAATATTTTGGGTAAACTCTGACACACCCATTTTCATTCAAAACAGACTGTCCTTAATGACTCGAGGGTAGTACATTTGTTTCAACTGTGTTCTTGTGGTTAGTACATTTATTTTATTTTTTCAAAATTTGCCATTTGCCACCCTATTACAAAGCATTGTGCCATTGACACTAACACAGCCAAAATGATGGACAGATAAAGAGGTGAGAGTGAAAATGAGTGAAGTAAAAGTGAAATATGCTCATTTGGACAAAAATGTCCATACATGCACAAGGGTTAACGCTTTGAAAAGTTCATTTCTGTCCTGACTGAGTTCTGTTGTTCCTACATCCATCATTTTTGCTAAATATTTTGGATTGAACACATTTTACATTATTGCTGTACAGAGTGAAATCTAATTTAGTCAAACATTTGTATTTGTTGTTATACACAGAGCATCATGGAAAGAGACTGCAAGGACTATTTTTGCTAAGTATTCAGCAGCTCCTTTATTTTAATACACATCCCTTGCAGGAAGTCTCACTTGAAATGTACATTTGAACAAACCCTGTGAATATGAAAAGTTTGTGAGCTCCACAAATGTTTGTACGCGACATTATATTTTGTAATTAGATCTATTTTGGTGACAGGAACAGAGTGTACAGATATCTGCATGTGTTTGATCCACCGCACTTTATTACGACAATCTTTTACATAGACTTTGAAAGTGCTGAGACATCTCTTCTTGTAAATAAATCATGTCGTTCTGTACGTTTCAGTGTCAGGACTTATATTTGATGACTCAGACTTTATGGGTTTCATTTGACAATGAACCATATATATACACATGTATGTATATGTGCATATATATATCCATATCTCTATCTCTACATCTACTTATCTCTATTTCTATCTACGTATCTTTGTATCTCTATATCTCAATCTACTTATCTCTATCTCAATATCTGTATATCCCTCTGTCAGGTCATATAACGCACATACATGCACAAACATATTAATGAATGATTCCAATATGTATATGCATAGATGTTCAATGTGGATTTCATACATATGTTATAAACAGACAGTATGTCTTTATATACTTAGAGGACGGTCACCTGTGATAATTATATATTTCTCTACAGTGTATGTGTGTGTGTGTGGGGGGGGGGGGGGGTACAGCTCTGCCCACGGAGAGGTGCAGTGATTCATGAAGTCACGTGGTGAAGACTGGGTGACTCATCCGCCAACATCATCATGCAGCCACTGCAGAGCACCAACACACACACAAAACCATGAAAAACCATACATGTTGGAACAATCGTTGAATCAGATGTCTGGTTTAGTCTTGTTAGTCAAATTGATCTAAAGTTTAATTTGAAAATCCTAATAAAGTTCTATTTTCTTTCAATACAACTCAAAAGCATCATTTTTTTAGTTTCCCCTCTCTGTTACTCTGTGATGACACACTAAATTAAAATACATTTGAATATAATACATTGTTTATAAAAATATTTACAGGTGATGTCCTTCCAACCAACCATTCATCCATCAATCAGATTCCTTTATGTCTGAAACATTAGAAAGACGTCTTTTAGAATCTATTTGTAAAATATGAATCAGCTGAAAATATAATAAATACTGAGTCACTTTTCTCAGCAGAGTCACTGACACTTTGTGACAGAGAACTGACTCATTCCAGTGCCAAAAAACAAAAAAATATACATATATATATTCCCCCCTACTTCTCTTTTGGGGATATAATGATATAATAATGATTTATATTCATTTAAAGGACAACAGCAATAAGCAAATGAATAATAAAAAATTTGCTAAATTAATAGGAATAGTAAAAAAAAAATTGAAAAGGAAGCAATCAAAGGGGGAAAAAATTTTAATACAATGAAATATAAAAAAATTAAAGTATATTTAATTCCTTTTGAAAAAGAGATGTCACATGTTTGTCGTCATTAGTTTGTCTTGTTAAAAAAGTTTATTAAATGGTCCCCAAAGTGTATAAAATTTATTTTCATTGCCTTTCAAAGAAAATATTATTTATTCTTTTTCCAAATGTAACATTATTTTAAACATTTAAACATTGATCTGTATTCACATTGAAGCGTTTTTGTAAGAAAAATATTCAACTTTATTAATGATTTCATTTCACCGAGTTGTCATTGACATTTGCGTCTTTACATCCAGCAGGTTTATCACGATGCTCACGACGACAAGGTACAACTATAGAAAGGGACACTGAATGGTGCATACATTGATCATCAATGATCAATCATCAATTGTTTTGGTCATTGAAATTTTTTTTGTTTGTTTTTAATTTGATGCTCGTAGAAAAAAGCCATTTAAATGCAGGTATAGAGAAACGTGCAGACACTGTACCACCTCCTGTATCACCTTGACCCCTCCCCTCTTTATTTCCCTTTGAATTCGTCACAAGAAAAAAAAAATATACAACAATCTTCTCTTTCCACGCTCGTCGTTTAGCAACAGACAGCGAGAAAGGTCAAAACAATACCTATGATCCAAAGTGTTTGAGAAACAGGGAGGAAGAAAAAAAAAGTTTATTATTGATCAATTGCCAATTTGGAATCCTCTGATCCAAGCAGTGAAATGTGTGATCCATGATGGTAAACAAATGCAGAGCACCATGGGGGCGGAGTCTCACAGTGACATGTAAGTAAGCAGATCTCTGCGTCATTAGGAAACTACAAATGTATAAAATGCATCGGTGGTGATTGTGCGACATTTAGAAAATGAGTTAAAAAAATAAAATTCGATGAAAAGATGAAGAATAAAAAATATATATAATGTCAGCCTCCTCTGCAGGTGTCCACTGTACACAGCCGAGTCAGGGTTTGGCGCCATGGCAACAAGGTAATTGAAGTTATGCGAAGGGATGAGTCATGGCAGCCATGATTATAACAGTGCTCCAGTGGCTGCTGCTGCCCCGCCCATCATATGTGATGAGGACATGGTGACATGGCGCAGCCGTTTGTTTTGCTGCGTTATTTTATACAAATAATTAAAAATGAGACATTTGCATAAAATGTGTTCAAAGAAAAATGATGTCACCATAAGTATGTGGACATGCTCCTGATTCGAGGTGTTCTAACCAGGGGTGTCAAACTCATTTAAATTCCACATGTAGGTCTCAAATGGGTGGTCAAATCACAGCAAAATGATACGGTGTTGTGTGCAACCCCCAGTAGACAAATTTGAAATAGCAGAGTTTTGTTGTCTTTTTGAGAAATTGCAGTTAATATCTTCTCTGTCATTTTTGGACATCCTGGATTGGACCCCTTGGCAGGCCGGTTTTGGCCAAAGGGTCCCATGGTTGACACCTCTGTTTGAAACTATTCTGCGCAAGATCCTCGACCCAACACCTTTGGAATCAACTGATCCAACATGGCTCCAATTTCAATATGGTATGGAGCACAGACTTTCAAAATAAAAGAATGATAATAATAATCTATTTGTTTATAATTCAGCCTGCCTGAGATAATCCAACAAATGTTATTTGTGTTTACAGTAACTCCGGCCACCACCTTCAAAACCCACCACTCCTCTGACGCCACTGTTTTAAATGTACAGGTATCACCACACAGAAGTGTCCTCCTTCGTTGGCATCATTAAAACATCCAAAAATGGAGGAAGTCGTCATGCTGGGAATTTGGATGGAGCGTTCTGGCGTGATACAAATATTTATCGCGTCATGTTTTCCAACACCTTCACACAGCAGGAAAGTTGATCATCTTTCATTTCGCCTGGAAGAAGGTCCTCGGTATCGTCCTCGTCCCATGAACAACCATTGAAAAATATCAGAAATAAAATTTTAAAAATCGTAAAGAAATAAAATCTACTTCCTGGTCATCTACCATCGCTCAGCTCTCATTGGTCGATCAGTCCTTCCTCTGCGACCTGCTCAGGAGGATCTGCTGGATGTACTTCTTCAGATCTTCACGGCTCCTCTGCTGAGGAGGTGCCCGAAGAGGGGGGCGGGGCTTGGAGATGGCTTGGAATGTGCGTGGATACAGTGGGCGGGGCAAGTAGGCTTTCTGCTGAGTGGCAAGAGGCGGGGCTTTCAGGCGTGGTTGGATCCAGCTGTGGTAACGACGTTTGGGGGGGAACATGGCGGCGGCAGCGGTGTCCACAGAGTTTCCGAGGAAGGTGTTAGGGAGGAAGTAACGAGGACTGGAACCCAGAGGGGGCGTGTAATAGACGGGGTAGTAGTCAGGGTAAGAGGGCTTCCTCTGGTAGTACAGAGGGTATATGAAGGGGTGAGATGGGTATCGAGCCCATACAGGCTTTGGTTTGTGCCAGAAGTCCTGAGTCTTCTGGGGTCTGGATGACAGAAGGTTGTTGGTTCTAACCCAATGCTCCTGTGGTTGTGTCCTCTCCTGGAACCAGGTCTTGAGGAGCTTAACTGCTGGAGACGGTTGCGTAGAGACGGGGAAGTTCTTGGTGGAGCTCTGCGACCTGGAGAAGGATGACTTCAGAGGCTGTTGCCATGGCGACGCAGCGATGGCGGCGACCTCCTGCGCCACATCCTTCTTCTTCTTCTTCTCCACATCGGTGATGATGTCCACCACATCGTCCGCCGGCAGGTGGAGTTTGCTGGATATCTCGATAAGTTTGTCGATGGTCTGCGGGTCAATGTCGTCCTCTGTCGGTTCTTCATCTGACCTCTTGTCCTCGGCAGCATTGGACGGTGCCGTGCCGTACTTCCTGTTCCCGCTGCTCTGCTTCACCATGTAGCGTAGCAACATGTCCGAGGCTATGTCCGCCAGCTTCTCCTCCTCCATCTTGGCTCGCTGTGCCTCTGCCGCCTGCCTCCTCATCTCCTCCTGCTCGGCTTGGGCCCGGGCCTCCTCCTCCTCCGGACTCAGCGCCGCCTCCTCGTCCTCCTTCTCCTCCGGCTCCTCCATCACCTCCTGCTTGGCCGGAGGTTCTGCTGCGTCCTGGAACTCATCCATGAAGTTTCCGCCCTTGAACGACGGCACGTTCACACCCTTCTGCGTCTCCTCCTGCCACTTCAGCTTCTTCTTGGACATGGCCAGGTTCCCTCCTCTCTCCAAGGGGATGATGTGGCTGGAACCTCTGCTCTCCCTCTGGTTCTCCTCCCCGTTCCTCTTGGTGTCCAAACTGGGGAACTCCTTCATCATTGTCTCCAGGCTCCTCAGCTCCTCGGGACTCAGCTGCTCCTCCTCCTCATCAGTGCTGGGCGGCTCCTTCTCCTTCTCCACTCCTCCCTCTGAACCCATGACCTTCTGCTGGGCCTGGACCTGAACCTGCTGACTGGTGGTGCGACTGGTCACCTTCTCGGTCATCCTCTCCTCCTCCTCCTGAGCTCTCCTCCTCTCCTCCTCCTCTCGTTGTTGTTCCTTCCCCTGGATGGAGCTGCCCATCAGCAGCTCCAGCTCTTGTCGTCCATCTCTGTCCCGGTTGGCTCCTCCCTTCCTCCCACTCTCCTCCTCCCTCCTCTCATCCTTCACTCCTCCCTCTTTCCTCTTCTCCTCGTGTGATTGGTTCAGCGCCTCCAGTAAAACAGCTGCCAGTGTTTTGGGATCCACGTCGTTGAAGAGGTCCTCCTCTGCCTCCTCGCTCTTTAAGGACCGCTTCTTCTCATCCCTTCTTTCTTCATCTCCTGACGCCATGGCTCCCTCACTGCTCAGACCGTTTACATCTCCAGGGGTTCTGATTGAACGGGAGCAGGATGGGTGGAGGAGGGCAGCTCCTGCCAGGAGGAACAGGAGGGTAAGGACACTTGAGGCGTGGTGGGATCCGACCATGGTCCCTCAAAGCAGGAGCTGCTGAGAGTGACGAGGAGGATCAGAGAAGACTGAGAGAGGGAAGAAGAAGACAAGTTTCAAAACGGGAAGTACTAAAATATGCTTTTATTTTGAAAAGCTTCAATTTCCTGTGTATGGGATTATGTCATGCTTTACATGAGCTCAGTGGTGCGGAAATGTTCATGTTGTTTGTGTCACTGATGGAGCCCAATCAAACTCCACCCCACCCCCTTTCTTTGCCTTCAAAATAAAAGCCCCACTTTAGATAACCACTCCCATTCGTTTCCAGTCCACTTCGCTTTTCAAATTTGTGTTTTTCTGTATTTCTGAGCATAAGGGAACAGTTTGTATTTATCAAAATGGACTGGTGTTGTCTCCAAAAAAACTCTCTCATTTTCAAATATTATTTATTTATTTATTCATTTTTTCAGTGCAAATGTCATTTCAATGATCATTCTTGAGCCAGAAAATAGGGTTTCATCCCCATTCAGTATTATTGTTATTATCATTATCAAGATTCTTCTTCTTCTTCTTATTATTAATGATATTATTCATATCATTTTTGTTATAATTGTTATTATTATTATTGTTATTATGACACCGTTCAACATTTACTGTATCAGTAATACAAATAGTAGTAAGTGCAGTAGTGCTATCAAATCGTAATTTGTAAATAATTTTTGTATGTTTTATATATTATATATATATATATCTTGTGCTACTATAACGATGAACCATGGGATTAATAAAGTTGACCTGATCTTATCTTAAAAATATACCTGCTACAAAAACATAATAACATGCAAATCAGGAAATTAAGAAATTAGGTAAATTTTGCATTTTGAAAAATGATGATGAGAATTTGATACTGCATCGCGTGGAACTACGTGTTTATAAAATGCAATGTTAGCACCTTTTAAAATGTTATATTATTCATTCTATTATATTATTTATATTACGATATGAATTCCAATTATTTATTGTTTTGGTTTATATTTTTACCAGCCACTGATCTATTCAGTGGAGGCGTGGCCTGAGCAGAGACACATACAAATATGCAGTAAAGAGCCCCTTAAGGACCAGAGAGCAATGCTGCTGCGACAC
>JAFBJT010111157.1:8456-39258 GCA_016785325.1 Chascanopsetta lugubris
GAAAGGTATGAAAACAAAACAAGCTCAGGAGGGCGGAGGCGCCGTCCCGCCGGGCGAGCGGAGACAGGCCCGGTGGAAGTGTCCTGGGCTCTCCGCTGCAGAGCGGGGCTCTAATGACTGCCATTACCGCCACTTCACTGTCACAGCCCATAATATCCTGGCTCTTGTTGGCGGGTTTAACAGACAGCGTGACCCCGCAGCATCAATCAGAGCAGCTAGGCCAAGCGCAGAGTGGATGGCTGGGCACATCTAATTACACCTTTATTCTTTTAGGGCTCTTTTTGAATCTATTTTAAATGATTTAAGGATGTAATAAAGTCATTACCGGAGCCGAGGTCAGCTCCACGGAACCTTGCGCTCTTTTATATTTGTTACAAAAGACCACGGGATTACATGTGAGGGGTTTCCCTCAAGCCATGTCGTCACTACTCGTCCACATCAGATGAATATTCAAACCATTACCTGTGCAGGTGTCCACCTGGTGGCTGGCGGCAGTGTTGCCAAATCAAGACCAAATCTAAACGTACTGAACAGAGCATCGCCTGTGGAAGAAGAGATTGAGATTACAGCTCCACTTTAAAGTGAAGGCTGGGATTATTTCCGTCTCAACAGCGAAAGGCCCAGTCTGTAGGTTTCTGCCACATAAAGGGACATGATGCCATTTTACGATGTACACAATCACACGGAGCATCATCTGTGACCTCTGATCGCTGCTGGTGGAGCACGCGGAGCTCAACCCAATCCATCACCGGCCCAGTGCTCTTCATACTTTGACAGTTTAACACAACCAAACTAAGCATTTGTCACAACTGTGTGACATGTTCCGCAGCCTCGCTACCGCTCAAACCAATGCGCCGGAAAAATTCATTCATGGCCAAACAATGAGCCGCGTTGCTTGGATGTGGATTCATGAGCAGCGTTTCTGTTTATCTTTACACTCATTCATTCAGATGCTGTGGAGAGAGGGAAAAGACTTTCACAGACACAGCCGCCAAGAGTTCAGCCATCAGACCCCCCCCCCCCAACCCCCCCAGTAAACCCTCAACCTTATTTATCACGCCTGACATTCCTCAAGGCCTACAGTGCATTCCTGCCATCGCCAAACAAATACTGATTCATCTAAAAAGGTATGTTAGGCCCGAGCTGCTTTAGGCGGATCAATTCAAATGGCGGAGCAGGTGGCGGAGCTGCCAGGAATAACACTTCCTCAGAGAGAACAATTCATCTGTGGCCCTCGCGGGGTTAAGGGGAGAGGGTGCAGGGGAGGCCAGGCCTGCTGCCCAACCACCGACCCAGCGACCCAGCGGCCCAGCGGCCCAGCGGCCCAGCGGCCCAGCGGCCCAGCGGCCCAGCGGCCCAGCGGCCCAGCGGCCCAGCGGCCCAGCGGCCCTGGCACATGCTCACGAAGTCAAACTGGAGAAAGTGAATATGATTTGAGATGCCGGCGCAGGGCTGCTCGCTAATTAAACCGCGCTTGTCTTGGCTTGGGGTCAAACTTAATATTGAAGCAAGATCCAACACGGAGCAGAGGTCCGGCCGAGACCCAAACCAGCTGAGAACACTGACACGTGTGGCTCCCCGGAGTCTGCGCCGGCTCCTTTAAGGACATTGTATGTGCAACATGCGTTTCTTCTTCTGTGCCGTCACTCCAATTAACTCGTGAAAACACAAACAATTCTTTATAGCCTCCCTTCTTCCCTCATGTTCAATCATCAAGTTTTAAATTGCAGCCTTTTCCTCGTGCTTCTTCAAAGCCAAGACATTTGAACCAAATAGTGTTTGTTTCATACCGTGAAACATTCATCTTTGAATATATAAGGCTGCAATCAGCGGCCGCTTTACAAGGCGCAGTGACTGAAAACTGTTAAGTCAATATGAAGTAATGATAGTTTTTACAGGCGGGCGATGCCAGCGGTGCCAAACGACAATTTGGCAGCCAAGTGCTGCAGCCTGATTTAATATTTACCAGATACAGTATGAGTGTATCTGACGACAGGAAGTTATGTTGCCTGGCTGTCATTAGCTAAGAAAAACACACGCAGCACACAGAGAACCTCATTGACGCCTGAGTAATAATGGCAAAGACCCTGCAACCAGGCGCTCTCAAACGTAACCCGTTAATTGCGGTTTTGATGGCGTTGGTGAAGTTGCGTATTGAGCTGAAAACCACTCAGTGAAGCCTTTGCTTCTCTTTGTCCATTCTCGGTGACTCTACATGGCCGCCTCCACATAGAGGACCCGCTCCAGATGTAAACATACAGTTCTATTCACAAGTCCTACATTCAGGTGAGTATACTCTCTTAAAAGGTGTCCATTTTGTCACCTCTAAAAAAATTCCAAAACCAACATTTTATGTTTCATTTCAGTTAGTTGATCTAGTTGACTCAAGTCTCACACACTGGGCCTTTAAATTCCGATGTGATGTGATTTAAAAAAGCGATGTGACCAGTGTTTAAAGGTTCACTTTATCTACATAGTCAGGTACAGGGGCCATTTACTTGAGCGGGAATCATTTTCACCTCGGTGAGGAGGTCACCAACAGTATCTGAATATCACAGTACAGTCAAACACGCAATGCTCTCATCGCAGAGAAGAGAAGCGAAACAATAAACCTCCCCTCCAGATGATCCCCGATAGTGATGCATGATATCGCTCAAACACCTTTGATCACTCTCCCCGGATTCCTCGAAAATTGGGCCCAGGCCCAATTCCCCCTGACAAAGGGTATCAAGAGACAGGTGAGCATGGCTGGAACACAAGCGGCTCAAAGCTGCCTCCCACCCAATTAGATAAAACATCTGGGTGAGAGATCGGCTTAGAGAGAATGTGCCACGGCCCGGACCTGCGTCTCATCAAAGGTGATGACAGAGGGGGAGTAATGTGATGCCAAAGTCCTACCCCACCCTAGAATGTGTGAGACTGTGTGTGTGTGTGTGTGTGTGTGTGTGCTCTTTGTGTTAAGCTACATCAGCCAAAAGTCAGACTACACCTCAACTCCCAACGTCCCAAGCTCATCATTCACTTCTATTCATTTGGAAAGTGCAACATGCTTGATTTTACTTCCTGCTCTGCTGTGTTGCATAAATGTGTTGGCCGATTTGACTTCACCAGACATTTACATTTTTTATTCACAAGGTTAAAGCAGAACAAAAGTCAGGTCCTTACCGGGTCCTCCGGCCTTTGGCTGCTGTCATGGAGGGGTTCTTCAGGGAGGTGGTCTCGTCGAATCAGGGTGTATTCTCTGATAAACACCGCCTCTCCGTCGTTGGCCGACACAGCGACCTGAAAAATGAGGTAGAGGTACGGTCACAGGTGTCCACCAGGGCTCAGGAAATCCCTCAATCGCACCCACTTCAGGCAGTAATGGTCCAGGTGGGCGGAGGTGTGAACACATTCAGAATTCTCTCTGAAGCTCTCGTGTTTCATCGCACATCTACATTCATCAGGCTTCATGGGATCTCGGAGCAAAGGGTCGTGTTTGGAGTGGAAAGCGTATTGAGCTCTGAAGGAAGGATTAGTTACTCCTGGATGAAGTGGGATATTGCTTGAAGGAGGGAAACGCTTTGTAAATACAAAGAAATATTCATATTTGATTGTTGAAGGGAAAGACTCTCCATGACCCTTCTGCTCTGTTTGTTCTTATGCTGCTTTGTTGTTCGTCAAATTGATTGGTTTGTTGGGTGGGTGGTTGGTGGGTTGGTGGGGGGGCGGGTCTAATGGTTGGATTGTTCATAGATAATTGCCTATATGGTTGGCTGGTTGGTTATTGGTTAGGTTGTCATTCATCTGTTGCTGGTATTTGGTTTGTTGGTGGTTTTTTGATTTGTTTGTTCTACACTTCTTATTGGTTGTGTGTTGCGATGAATTTGTTTGTTGGTTGATTTGCTGATCTTTTTGTCTGTAAGGCAGTTGTTCAATTTGTTGGAAGGATCTCTGCTAGAGCCTTGTATGAAAAGGAATGGAACTATGGCGAAGAGAAAAGCTCCATCTAATGTCAGAGGAATTATTTTCACTTTCTTTAACATTGTGAAATCCGGGATCTAGTAGATTGGACTGTTGGGGCTTGGCGGGGGTTTGCACTCTGCCTTTCAAATTGACAACTTCATTGCATCTACCAAACCGATGCTGCTCCACCACCAGTCTCTGGAGTAATGGTGATGGTGGGAAATGCGAGTAAACTGTGGTTAAACTTATGTTTCTGTTTGCAATCACTTACAAAACACAGTGTTGTTTCTGATGGTTTGTACTCTCAACCGCACATTGTGATGGGGGGGGGGGGGGGGGGGGGCGGAATCATACGAGGTCTCCGGAGGAAGCCACAGCACAAGACATGTGATATCAAAAGACGGAGTCACCCGCCTCCTCTGGGAGATGGGTAAGGAGTGGGAGACATCTTGGATAGGGCCCATTAGCGGCACAGCAGGGCCCGCATTGTCAAGCATGTACAAATTCACAAAGCCGGGCCCCTCAGCTGCTCTCTGTGGGTCATAAACACCCTGGGATGACCCGGGTCAACTGCCTTCCTCCTGGCCCAGAGCCAAGATGGAGCAAGGGATGTGGGTTGGGGGTGCTTGACGTTCTCTGCATTGTAGGGGGCTGCGGATTTTCAGTCCGCCAAAAAAATGTAAAAATAAAGTAAAAAGCGTCCCTAAGCAACTGCAGCAAAACCGACACCACCTTTCTGTGGGAAAGGCCCACAGAGTGCAAGCTTCAGGCAGACAAATCCGACCGGGTCTAAAGCCCCGCACTCAGCACTACTTAGCCGCTGTCACTTGTGCTGTGGAGGCATCTGCAACAACACATAAGTCACTGGAGTGAAATGTGGGCAAAAGCCTCCTCGGATGACAAAGATCCTCACGTACAGGAGAATTTCTGTCGGGCATGGATCTGCAGATGTTGCAGCTGTTTGCATTGGGTGTTACCAAAGATGCAAAAAAAGCATCAATTCTTACGCTGACACTTGTATTATTATATAATACTGAATTATATCACACCAGTGAGAAACTGGGGAAGCGCACTGGGAAATCTGGGGCAACATGTTTCTCACAACCCCAAACTGCGGTACAGTATATACTCCAGACACTTTGGTGTAGGGGCCAAATAACTGATACGAGAAACTTTTATCAAAATACAGCCAGCGATCGGATGTCTGAACTCCACACGAAATCAGTGCCGACAATGTTGCACTGAGTCCTTCGTGCCACCGATGCTGAGAAATGAAAATGTTGCAAAACCACGAGCCGGGGGTAAAGCAAACATGAACATTAAGAGAAGCTCTGCTCGTGTGTGTGTGTGTGTCAGCGTGCATGTAGTTGAAAACCACTTGAGTGACCAGATGTCCTTGCTCAAGGCTAAACGGAGGCCCGGCTGAGATGAACAAGGCGATTGTGTCACTCTCCAGAGAGTTTTTTTCCTCCGAAATGATTTTCTCACACACTGTTAGTGTCTTAACACCAGACAAATCTGGCAACCATTTCCTTGTCATTTCGAAGTCCTTATCCATCCTCCTTAAAGACGTGGGATATGCTGGAACCAGACTGAGCTGAAGGCAAATGCTACATGACAGCTTAACTCCCACTAGCTGGAGTCTTAAAAGAGGGATCTATCAAATGTGTTTCCCTAAGAAAACAGGCCTGCAGTCCGTGCCAGTGCCAAACATCCTGTCGCACCCCTGCTGGACTCAACCATTAGAACCTGGCAGAACCTGATATTTCCCAAATGAGCCACAGTGCGGGGTCATGTTGTCATGACATGGAAGCTTTGATTATTGCAAACAACTACATGTGTACACACAGTACAGCAGACCTGAGCATTCCGCATCCCTCAGGAGTCCAATCTGCACTGTTTGATACATGTAGCTAGAATCAATAAGTCAAAATATGCTTTTATTTTGAAATAATTCTGTTTCCTGTGTGTGTGATTCTGTCATGCTTGATGTTTACATGCAAGGATGGAGCCCAGATAAGTCTGGTAGCCTCTCCTGGCTTTCTTAGCCTTCAAAATAAAAGTCCCACTTCGAATAAGGGAACTATTTGTATATATTCAAATGGACTGGTATTGTCTACAAAACAAAACTCTTTCATTTAATGAGCGATTATAAAGTTATGTTGTTTTCACATCCATTTGAGTTTCTTGATAAGATGATGTTTGAGGTGATTGTTGTATGATATAGAAAATACTTAAATAAACAGCCCATCATTTCGGAGAGTGATGACAGCAAGTATTGATATAGCAAAGTTTGTTTGGCCCCCGATAACAATCTGGGTTTCTTATGTGGCCCCCCTGGAAAAATAATTGCCCACCCCTGCAGTGCAGTCAAGTTAATGCACTTACTACCTCGACTGAATTCACAGGTAACCTCTGCCCTCAAAGAGGAAATCGGAAAATTCCAGTTGAAGAGAAGCTATCTGACTATCTATCTCCCAAACAACCCACTCGAGGCCTATTTCAGTCTTCGTGAGCCTGTGCATGTGTCGGTTTGACAAAAGGACAAGGGTGAGAAGTGAAGCAGGGAACCAGACCGGAGACTCATTCGCCTCCGAGGTGAGTCCGATTTCAAAGTCTTGAAGAGAGGAGGTTCATAATCAACAGTAATAACAAATTATAACGAGGCTTCCCTGCACAGTGGTGCCAGCTTCCACTGTTTGGGTTGAAACTGTGAAAAGTGAGTGACTCTTTCACCCTCCTGCACTGAAGAACTTGGACTTGTGTTTCACGCGCTGCTGCCTTTGATTAATAAGATTCCGTCCAGTGTTTAGACAGGGACGCCCCCTTTCTTCAAGAGTGGCTTCTGTCTGAATGAAACCTAAGAGGAAAAGATATTTTTGCTAATCCGCTTTCAAGGGGATTTATATGAGCTTTTCACTTAACACTTTTCCAGGGCGGAAACATTGCGGCTTTCTTCTCCTCTCCGTCTGCACTCCCCTTTTCACAAGCCAAGGGAAGAGGTGCCCCCTTTTTCATCCGACGACTTTTGATACATCCGTCACCGGCCCCCACACATCGAGGTGAAGGAACCGCGGGATTACGACGAGCTTAGCTTGATGGTTGCTCATTACAGAGCAAAGCACGCGGTCACCTCAGGCTTGCCGATGAAGGCGAGCGTCCTGAGGGCCCCGGTCGGGGCTTGGCTCGCTGCTGGCAACAAAAAAGCCTTGGATTTAAATAAAAGGAGAAAATGGCTCCGGGTTCCAGTTTTGACTTTCACACAGGATACCTGCAAAGCTCATGGCTGAGCTCTCTGGGAAAGTGAATACAACTGAAATACCACTTTCATCACATTCTCCGATTCCTGATGGATTATTTAGTTATCTTTATGTTCTTCGTCAGACAGCCTTTGAAGATGCACTTTATCCCCCCGGACCGTCCCTGCCAGATTCCTCTCACCTTGATTTATACTGATCTCTATCTCCCAGGAGCAGCTTTTCTCGCGAGCGCGAGCAGAAGAGTGGCAGTGAGCTCGACTGGTCTCCGGTCTCTGCCCTCCGCTGCCCCCGCACCGCTCATCTCCAGCAGCTCGAGGACTGAGAAGCCCCGGGGGCAAAGGAGGGAGAAAAAAAGGAAGCATACCTTTGATAGGTGAACATTTTTCCTGGCACTGTCATCACATCCCCATGTGCATACGCTCTGTTACTCCTATGTGTTAATGCCTCATAATGATGCGTGACACCCTTCCTAATATATGCATGACAACTTCCTTAACACAGCCCTTTAAAGGCCTCATGGAACAGAGCCTTTTCAATGTCATTCTACTTTGAAAAGGACACCGGTGCAGGAAGAGTGGAAGAAACATGTTCCACTCATTTCAAACCTCACGTACACCTGGAATTAAGAAGCCTCTTGCCCGAGTGGAAAATGGAGACGCACACTAGTCGACACCAAGCAACAGATGAGGTCCGATTAGGAAGTGGAAAAACTTGCAGTTCACAGGGGGGCCACTTGAGGCTGGCTCCACAAGTGAGTCCATCCCCATACACTGCCATGTTCTAATGGTCAACTTCAGAGGTGAATTCAACAAGTTTAAAGCCTGGTACAAACTTCAAGAGTTGCTTTCATTTTCTAAATCTATTTTACATTCAGTCGTTAGAATCTTCTAGATTTTAAATTCCAGTAAGAATGAAAACAAGTCCGATCTCTGTAAACACCTTTTACCTCAGGCGTCACTGCAGCACGCTGACACCCTTGTCCTGATAGTGCCGCATGACTAAAGGATCCTTATCAGACTGCTGCACCGTCATTGGCTCCTGTATCAAATCCTGTCTTATCACTTATGAAGAATGCATTTGTACCAATGATGCAACTGCATTTATTACTTAGTCATCTATTTCTAATCAGTGCGTCAAAGACTAGGTTCACGTGGATGACGATGCAAGAGACTAAAAGACTGAGGCTGGTGAATGTAAATGTCTGTCTCGCGTGGGTTAACACAGCTCTGTCGACTCAATAGGACATCGGTGCTACGAACCTGCGGGTCAGAGGTTCAAAGTGATTCAAGCACAAATAAAGAAATCAACCAATAGCACATGTGAAATGAATTGAAAACAAATCCAGGACTGGATTTTTGCTTAATCATGGGGGAAAGAAATCTTCATTTCCTTTTGACATTATGGCCAAACCTGCTCTCTCGGGTGCTGGAGAAACAAAATTAATTCATCATCTCTGGCTTCCTCTGCAAAACCAGGGGAGCATGAAGTGGAATTCAAGATTGTTTCTGACTGAACACATTTAGTATAAAGGATGCAGCAAAGCAGCAAGGACTCGTACAAGAACTCAGGTTACCACTGTTGAGGGGAAAACACACCCGTCTGTTGCCTTTTCCACACTTTTAACGTGGGTGCAAAGCAAACACTTCACCTCATACGTTCATCCTTTGTCCGCTTTACTGCCACATAATGGCAGCAAACAGCAGTAAAGCTGATGTTGAGTGCTGCACACTCGGGTTCTCCAAGCTGCCCCTTTCTGACATTTGAGGGACAAAGAAAATCAAAACATTACGTTTATCACCGGATGCACGGCCATATTTTCACGAGTCTCGTACATAAACACGCAAGTGGTTATGGCAGACGTCAGTCAGGCGATACGAGGTCATTGTGCCGTCATACCGCCTGGTGTCTGATTAACTCGGGGAGGAGGATAAAAGGTGTGGTGGTGTCAGCGAGCTCATTAAACACTGAGCATTTATCTTCACTCCACTCCAGACGCAAAAGTGCTCCATCCTGTTTACGCCCGGCACTACCATCGGATGTGAGGGGATTGGCTCTGCTCCTTCAAAGCCATGGCAGTGGAATCCATCCTCTGGTTGGAAAATCGGAAGGAAACGTCTGCCCGTGTCGGGCTCAGACACAGTGAGGACTTCCTCAACTATCACAGTCTGAGGAAGAGGAACTCCAAGGACTGGTTCCCTGATTTTGCACAAGTGAGGAGCTGGCTGAGGATGATGATGATGATATCGGATAAAGAGCGTGTGGAATGGATGGGCTGTAAACGACCCAATAAGGAGAAGAAGGTGAGCTACTGTTCGTTTACCATACAATTCATTCATCCGTTTGTACATTCATACTTTTTCCCTGATGTTTAAAAGTGTAAAAAGACTGAAAAACAAAGCACATTTCAACAAAGGCGAGAGTGGGTGTAGCGCAGTGATAGAGATGTACGTCGCTTTGAATAAAAGCGTCTATTAAATGAAATTGCTGTATAGACAATGGCCTATTTTCTTTATGAAATTAATATAAATTCATTGATGTATTAATTAATTCACACATTTGGTGAAAGATTCGCTATTATTTACTAGTTGTAGAAAATGAACGTCGATTCAAATGACATTCTATGTTCTTCGTTTTTACCTGCTGTGTCAAGTCGTACTTAAAAAATGTGACATCTTGAAACATTGAAGCAGCATCGTCTTTTCCCAAAGATTCCCTTCGTCCAAGCAGTCTGTAAAATGTGCTTTTGAAATTGGCTCATGATGCAGGGTGAGTTCAAATCCAGCATCGATAAATATTCAGTCACAGCAAAACAACACACATCGAATGTGAGGGTTCTTATCGGTGCTGCAGAGTCAAGGCCTCCTGAAGCCGAGTCAGACAGGGTGAAGGCACCATGTAACAAACTGTGGTACTGACACACAGGGCAGGGCACACACACACACACACACACACACACACACACACACACACACACAAAGACGTTTGATCAGATGTATTCAGCTGAGTGTGTATATTTTTCTTTCAGATATTCTCTTCAACCTCTGAGACGTCAACACATCACAGACACTGAAACTGTTGCATTCTTGCTGCCATGACGACAAAACCTGGACCTGAGACACGACACGTACCTTATCAAGAGGACTTTTAAAGACTCTGTCAATAAGTAATACAACTGTATATAAATGTAAATATAACTACATCCAATGACAATAACAATAGTTGCATTAATAACCATACTTCTACTACTAATGAAACCGATGATTCAAGCAGTTTGATTCATGAATTGTTCTATTTATTGAAGTGATAGCGGTTTGATTCCGTGCAGTGTTCATTTCACCTGAGTTAAAGGTACAGTCTGTAAGATTGAGCGACATCTACTGGCGAGTAGATTTTTTTATCATTTAGTGATCAAATCAGAAGGTGTTTTGTTTGTCCATTTTGGGCTTCTGTCAAGAAATGTAACATGGCCGCCTCCAGAGAGTGGACTCACACCTGATGTATATATAACGAGCTCACCATTCACACTTTAAGGGGATTATACGCTCATAAAGGATAATTTTATATCCCAATTTCAACAACTTCACCTAAATCTTGCATACCGGACCTTTAAAACAGGGAGAATAAAACATGGGGTAAATTTGATTGAGTCCAGCCATGGAAACCCCATAAAATAGGGTAAACTCACATTACAGAGAGAACTCGGCGACATTCAAACCGGTGGCTGGTTTGAATGTTGTGTGCGCTGGACTTCTAATGTCCACTTGTCTGGTTTGTGTGCGTGAGGCAACCGGAAAACTCATCATCTATCATTTTAGACCAGAGCTGTCACCAGACATTTTCCTCTCCGCCGTCTCCTCCACCTCAAAATATGGGCCGGCGGCACAAACAACCCACCGAGGGCGTAATGCTCACAGCGGCTGTGCCCGGGCAGTAAATCACACATTTTCACCCCCGGGCGAACCACAAGCCGCCTGCAACCCGAGTGCAACATTAGCAAGTAGCATCATTTCTGCTAAGTAGACAGGTTGGTCCACCTGCTGACCGGGCGCGGGGTCACGGAGGCCTCATTTCTACTTGGGCTAATTATGTGGCGGGACGAGCCGCTGTCGCCTCCTCCTTTCTCACGGTCTGGACACACGGAGCTATAAACGCCGCTGCACAGGCACCGTTGCATCCCATTAGCCGGCAGGGAGACGTCTGACTGCAGAAAATAGCCTCACCGCCAACATTAATCTGTGCAGCAGAAGTCATGTGGTTTCTGCTGCTCAGGTAACCGCCGCTATTACGTTTAACGTGGAGTTTTTTTAAACAACACATGAGATCTGTCCGCTCAGCAAACAACATGTAACTGTGACAGTGTCATTAACTGCAGGGCCGCACGGTCCAAAGTTACTACATATACACACACACACACACACACACACGCACACACCACTGCCACTCTGCTGATGCATTATTCTGCTTTGGTGTCCCTCAAGAGTTGAAGAGCACAATATCCATATAGTATTATTCATAGTTGTACTCTTAGTGGTCGGGTCCACTATCAATTTCAATGTCATTCTGAAAGAGTTGACAAATTGAAAAGAGATGGATCCAGCTTGGGTGGACAGATGAACGGACAGATGGATGGATGCTGTTGCACCAAGTTCTGGGATCAATGAAGTGAATAGACTTCAGCTTGAACTGACCAGCAGCGCTAAGAGACACCCGCCCAGTTTGTCTCTTCCATCACACATGACAAAAGAAAGGCCCGTGATGAATGGCCTTGGCCGTCTGTCATGGCGGACTCCGGCATGTAACACAGAGGGGAACATTATGTAAGAGCGTGAAATCAAAGCAAGTGCAGTTGGACGGTCAGTGGCCGAACCATGGGAAGATCTTCTCCACCTCTGGCTCGGTGACCCGTGTGACCTCGGCAGCGGAACCGGACAGATCCATCATCTTGTCTCCCGATGAAAATTTGAATAATCGCAATATCTGTGGAGATTTGAGGAGCCGGTGGAACGTGGAATATGATATTCTGGTGGTGGCAGATTCTGATGCAACAAGATTAAACTACATGCACCTTGGATATGACATATGCTTGTGAGAAATGTCATCATGACATAACAATTTTAGATCTTGCATGTTAGTCGATGCTGAGCGCACGAAACATATGAATGTGAATCGTGAGTGATCATTGACTTTTTGAACTTTAATCAGTTCATCCAGAGTTTAAAAAGAGTTTATTGATATCAGTACGACCATGCACTAATCAGGCCATCTTTAAGTAAAACCGAACACACACACACACACACACACACACACACACACTGTGTGGTGTAAATAACCATAAGAGTGTTACTGAAACCCATAGTGAGAGTGAATGCTGCATACTATCACATTAACACAACACTGGCAACGCGCCAACCATCAGACATGCAGCGAGCAGCTGTGAGCCCGTCTCTCCCTCGCCGCTGTTCATTGGCCTGATCGATGCGTCGCCCCATCCGCAGCGCTAACTGACCGCGACCGCCAACTGACTGCGACCGCCAACTGACCGCGACCGCCAACTGACCGCGACCGCCAACTGACCGCGACCGCCAACTGACCGCGACCGCCAACTTCTACCTGTGATGAAGCTGTTCAGCGACGTGAGAGCGTGAAACACAAGCTCACAAACACACACGGACTAAAGCATCTAAAAATCAATCAGTGGCGGAGGGGCATGTTCCAATGGGGGGGGGGGCACAGCTGAGCAGCCAATCTCGAATTATGCTGTCTGGCATTATACCACATACAAACATCTGACCACCTTCATCAGATCAACTCCGGCTGAATTGACAGCCGGGTGGCACAATTACTACAGAAATGTTCCACATGGCGCGGGCCAACGGGTTCAGGGAGGAGTCCATGTGTGCTCCTGCACGCCGGATCCAAAACACCAGCGCCATTTCACACGGAAAGGTGACTGTCACTGGATGATTGATGACAGTTTATGTGCGGTTTGGCGCGCGAGAAAATCTCTCCTCTAAACTCTTTCATGTCAATTTCAAAGCACTGATATGTTACGGCTCAAATACTCTCAGCCACCACTGTCGTATGTAAAACTTGCAGGCACCACACTGACCTTTTTAACAGCGTTAACTCCTCTACAGGTGTATATTCAGTAGAGTGCAGGAACCACACCTCAAGGGCTGCGACCAACAACTGTTTAGATAATGAAATGATGTGTCGATGAACATGCGATTCATTCATTTACAGCAGTTTTGTAAGAAAAACATCCTGGTCTTGGACAACATTCTTTCAAAGAAGAAATGTTTTGGAAAGACAGAAAAATATATAATATAAACATAAAAATATATTTGGCCCTGCTTCAGCAGATGGGTGATTTTAATTGGACTCCATTAATCAGTTACCAAATTAGTGCCAAGTCTGCAAAGTATTAATTCATATATCGACGATTATAGCAACCCAACATTTTTGGACCATACTGACATGAAAGCACTTGGCCCCTTGGTCTAAATGCATTGAGTTGCTGCCATGTGATATTTGCATAACAGCAGTTGTACAGGTGTACCTAATAAACTGGCCAGTGAGTGTCTCAAGCTCACATCCACATGTCCACGTTGAACCCGAATGCACTTCGTTACACAAGAAGGTCTCATGAAGCGTTGGGAGGGAGGACAGCTTTGGGATGACTCATGTCAAACTGACCTGGGAGCTCTGATTTCTCATCTCATACGATAAGTCGTTGCAAATGAAAGGAATCGCCGTGACTAATTGAGAGAGTTTTTGAAGTGAAACGCGGTCGGAGAGGTTTTGAATATGGCCTGTGTGCAGGATATTCAAAAAGTGCTGGATGAAACGCTCCAAACACTGGATGTTATTGCCAATGTGTCAGGGAAAATGTGTTGACTCATGGTGCGGCGCAGTCAGGATTTCGTTGATGGCTGTTTGGCCCGTTTTTCAGTAGCACTATGAGAACTGGACACTTTCCTCAACTTTTATCCATTGACTCAGTCAAACGGCCCATTGTGCCGCAGGTCTGCAGGATTGACAGTGGCAGTGCCCCAGACGTGGATACCTTCATGAACTATTCCCGCCAGACCTCCCAGAAAACCAATCCGCTAATCGCTGTTTTCTTTGAAATAGATAAAGTAGAAACCTGCAGCTCGGGCTCCGAGGGCCAAACACAGTAAACCTCCTCAGCGAAGAGCTGCATCTTTACCAGAGCACCGGAGCCAGAGAGAGGAACAGCCATCTTTGAAGACCCCATTCTCATACCGAGGGCCAACAAATTTGTTCTGCCGAGTTTCCTAAACTGTTTTTCGCCGACGTAAACATGCGCCACGAAATGCCGCGCGCCTCTCCAGAGCGCCGTCTGCGGTTACTGACGAATCGCTGCAGCATTCCCGCTCCCAAATTAAGACCCTCATTTGCGGAGTTGCCTGACCGGCGAGCGGTCTTAATTTCCATAATCTGTGGCATTCTCCAGCTCTGATCTCATCTGGCCAACAGCGAGGCAAATAATGAAACACTGCTCTGGCTGCAGCGTGGCATCTGTGACGACCCAGCGCTGCGCTCCATAATCCACACTCCATTCTTCAGTTGTGTTTCTGAATTACTGGAGCCAGCTGCACACTGGGCACAGAGTGGAAGGAATTTTTGGATGTTTACCAGTGAACTGAGTTTTTTTTTTTTTGCCCGTTGCCGAGACTGAAATTTACACATTAACTGCTTTCTGTCTTTGCTGCGTGCGCACGATACAGCTGCTACATCCCTCCACTGCGCAGGCCAAGCTGTGCACGCTCTTTGTGAAACAGGATTCGAAGTTATGGAAAAACCTCATTTTCCCAATACAGCATGTGAGGCTGACGACAGCATGATGCTTCCTCTTACATGACATCTTCATTTCCACCCTTAGAGTTTCAATGCTCGCAACCTATATGGTGCATGAAATATGAATAATCCAGAATAACATGGGATTAAATGTACGAATGACACACATGGTACCAGGGACCTTACAATATTTTTGATAAGATGATCCTAAAAATCCAGCCACTTCAAGTTTTCTCCTGAGCAAAGTCGTTTTTCAAAAGCTTAGATCTTTTGTCATTAAATGTATAATAAAAGATTGTTTTAAAATGAGTATTACCGCTATTAATGTTAAAGTGTGTTTAATGCTAAATGTATTGGAAAAAAATATTTCTTTTGATAACTTTGGCTAATAAACTGCCTCGTATCTGCTAACAGTCAGGTTCAACATGCCTTACTGTACCAGAACAAATATTTACAATAATTCCCTCCTTTTTGTGCGAGTCCCAGACGTCGCTGCTCGGCTCAGTGTTCCAACCACAACATGATCACAGCCCTGACAGACGAGTGGGGGAAACCCGGTGATTTGTCAAGGGTCTTCTAAATATGTCAGTCAACCCTGAGGAACAGTTTGGGAGACGCAGAGGAAAGATCACAGCCCCGATCTGTCTGCAACGACACGATCCACGTGAGGTGACGACATAATGCCGTTCGTCCACGGTGCCGCGGATGCGCTCGGATTCTAGCGAGCGCAATCATCTCAGAATTGATGAGATTGAGGGAGATTGAGGGATGACACCCATCTCTCAGGAAAAGTCAATCCAGAATTCCTCACAGACGGCAGAGGTTCACTCGCTGATAATGGAGGAAGACTGCTGAGACATGCGACAATAATCACACATCGAGAAACATTACTCAAACATCCCTTTGGTTTTTGCGTAATTGCAGGCGAGTGGGAGCGGTTTTTGATGAATGACGTTCCCGATGTTTGGGATGCAGCCAAAGTGGCGGGGATTTTTTTTTCCTTTTTTTTGACGGATGGCGGAGCAGAAGGTGGGGGTGTGAGTTGGCACATTCTGTCCTCCACATTCCCTCTGTATTAAAGAGACAGATTTGAGGCGCCTTTTAAACTCTTAAACATGCCATGGGAGATTTATTTGACACCATGTATGAGTCCACTAGAGGGGCCCGTGTTTGTCTAACTTTATGTTCTGTATGTGTCTCAGCACATGCGACTGCCCATGTAAATACTGCTGCATTCATTCCGCCGAGCTGCAGTCACACTCCTGTAGGGAATTCCAGGTTTGTGTTGCTGTCAGCTGCATTTTCCTGCTTCATGCATATTCCACGCTAAAAAAAAAACAAAAAAACTTGTCATTCATATTTGGGTCCGGCGACCTCCTGAGTCATGTTTATTTTTGCACCGGGGGCTCCCTGTGGTCCCGGCCAATGAGCTCTCTGTTATCGCACAAAAACCATTAAACAGCCATCGCCAAAAGTAGCCTCTGCTGCTGCCGACTACAAGGTCAGTTTAAAAATAAACCAAGGTCACGGAGGCTTATCAGAAGTGGAAAGATCCAATCATCAGGGTGTCACTGTAACATTCTCACCCCCAAAAACTGCTGCTGAGGAAAGTCTTTGCCAAACAAACTATTGTCAGTTGAGATAAGACTTAACTTGTTCCAACAGCGGCGCACACAGAGTGACAGATTCCAAATACGTGGGAGGAATTACCCAGCATTCTTCAAGAGAGAGTGTGATTGTCTGATTCGACAAAAACAACTTGGCCTCGGACGTCCCGTTACTCTTATGCTTATTAACATGGGTGGATTGAAAACGTGATGCCTCCCAGTACCGTGCACACCGAGGACATTTAATGAGCGCATTCTTAAACGTGACACTAGCTGGAAACAGATCCGTGTGATGAGAAGAGTTGATGGGGAGTTACAGTCATTAAGTTGTCAGCTCATCCCTGATACTTCTCCTCTGTGTTCTCTGCTTTCGTCTGCAGACACTGGTGAACAGATCACACGACCGTCGCTGGCACAAGATAACCGCACACAACAGTTGTATCAATGGCATCCGAAATGTTCCCAGCTAATGAGCTTGTGAGGCAACAGAGACCATGATCCAAACCAATGGACCCAGATCTGGTCCAACCAAAGACAAGTCGTTTCTCTGCAGTTCCAAATGAAATGTCCTCAGACTTAAATTGGAGCTTGCGGCGAGCGCTGCATCTGAAGTCGGTTAGACAGAACGATACCACAGAGACACCTAAATCAATGAAACGAACCGGTTCATCCATTTTCTCTATTCAATGACTATGAATGACAATAGGTTGGCATCAGATGAGAGCAGGTCTCCAAACCAGGAGACACACAGGTTGTGGCAGGCCGCTCGCATGTTCGGTCATGAGGCCTTGAAGGCAACATACACCAGCTGCATCCTCACTGTAAAGGACAGAAAGCGAGAGCAGGGTGCTATTATTTCATCATGTTCAGTAAAACATTATTAATGTAATGAAACATTATTCGAGGTTACAAATCATTTCACTGTGTGGAATAAAACAAGAGCTCATTCTATTTCCGACCCTTCAATCACCAAGGTACTCGGTTTGAGGTTTAAGCTTCAATCAGTGTTTGTATTCTTATAATAAAACCCAATCGGTTTTATTTTTAGCACAATCTGAGAAAGGATGAAAGATTAACACACTCCAAGATTACGAATAAATAGATTTTTAAATGTTAATGTAAAACACACAAGTTTGCACCAATTCCTAGAAAAGGAAAAGACTATCTATCATTAGCAGTAGGAGCCACGAGGACTTCACACGTTCAAATCCAGCGACAAAAAGGGGAATTCTCCTTCACAATCATGAGCCAGAGATCAAAGATCACAGGCTGGATGCCTCGGTTCACATGGGCTGGACCATCCTGACAAAAACACTTTTTGCCCGCTGTGTGTTGAGTGCCGTGCGTCCCCTCCCTGTTGACTTTGGTTGTTCCCCTTAAACAAAGTGGATACCTACTGTCACGGCAGAGTTATGCGAAGGAAAAAAATGGAGCAAAAGCCGGAGAAATTATGCTGACAACCGAGGGAACGTTCACATGAGAGAGAGATGGCAGAGGAAGAAGCCACAGTGGCGCGTTTGTCTGCCCTGCTCGGCCTGGCGGCAGCGGCGGCGGCGGCTTGTGTGCGCCGAGAGCGGCGGCTGAATATGCGCCGCTGAAACGAAATGAAAAAAGAAAAAGCAGGCTCAAGGCGAGGCAAATAATTGGATTTGGCTGGGCCTGGACCAGAGTGTCTGCTCAGCGATGTGGCTGTGTTTGCACAGCTGGAGCGAGCGCCCAGGGTCATCTCAGCGGGGAGCGGGGTTTGGCGCTGCCGGGCACGGCTGCAGCGCAGACCCTCTGAAGGACGGGACGCCTCCCTCTCCCTGTCGTCTCTGTCCACTCACGGGGGCTGACAAAACATCATTTCAGCCCCCATCCCAGATCCCCGGCCCACCGACCCGCCTCCAGAATTATACATAAAAAGATCTGCAGGCCGCGTGTGAGCCGCATCTATTCAGGGCCAGTTAACTGTGTTTGATGGGCCACACCATCAGCCTGGATCTCTTGTCCACTTGCTCTGTGCTGCTATCGAATGTATTCAAAACATCACACATGCCTTTCTGTGGAACGACCACGGCCGTATTACAACCCCGACTCCGGTTGCGCTCTAAATAGATCGGACTTGACGGGTCGGCCGGCAACGCAGGTGAGTCTCACCAACACGGGATGAGCGATCCGTCTCTAAAAAAGCCCGCTGGCTGCGGCTTTGGCCCGTGTAAGAAAATGTTCTTTTTTCATGCGAACCCCAGGTGGCGTGAAACCTTAGAGCCGCCCAATGGTTGGGAGCTGTCTCCCAGCGGCGGGAAGAGTCCGAGCGGGCCGAGGCGCTGAGTCAAGGAGGAGCAGCTTTGTCACGAGTGCGCCGTGCATCCCGCAGGACTATGGGGAGATACAGTACATCAAGCTCGACTTACAGCGCCAACACTCACACACGGGAGCGCAGCGCATAAATCACTCGCTTCAGACTGCGTTACAGGCAGGCCGTCAGAAAGCGCAGGAGAATCTCCGGTTAATAGTTCGGTGTGCATCGGGGAGATGTAACTACCAGACCCTCAAAACTGAAAATCAGAGGCTCCATTAAGTTTTGGACTGGGCTCAGGAGCAGAAGAGATAACACGGGCTCTAACACGAATGGAGTAGTGTTACACCTCCACAGAAAACCTCCCCTGCTGATGGAAAATCAGACAATGCTGCTTATCAAAGCTCTTTCGGGCCACCTATGGCGAGGACAACCTCAGCGACACCTGAGACTATAAACCCTCTTCATCTGCACTGAGATACTGATTTTCCAAACATGAAAGACTTTTTCTCTTTTCTTGCTCAGCCCTTCTTGGAAACTCCTGGCAGAAGGGACTTGTCAGGGCATCTTGAGTTTCAATCTGATAGACCCTGAAATTGCTTCTGCAACCAAAACCTTCCAAATGTGGTCTGGGCTGCCCCTCCATTGTTGTTGGCGTGCGTAACGGAGATGGCTTCGCCTTCTGCGGCTTTCACAGATATCCAGGTGACACCGAGACATCCCGAGGGGTGTACCTCCGGCCCCGGCCTCCAGGAGAAGCTGGAGCCAATGAAAGCTCAGAGTGGAGCTTTATAGTAATCAGGTGGTGCTACCAAACACCCCAGTGGGCTCTGGAACCAGGGCACGACTTCTACAAAACCTTTCATTGCCACATACCAGCGCAGAGGCAGTACGGCTCTAATCAGCGTAAACATCGTTCCCATCATCCGCACAGATGCCAACAAAAACACGAGATCCAAATAAGTTGCATTTGGCATGGTCGGCAGTGATATGGATACAGGTGGCCCTCCCAAGGCGAACAGTGGCGCTTTGCGTAACGTGGCCCTTTGGGAGAGCGAGCATCCTGCCCTTGGCCGCGTTCTGCGCCTCTCTGTCCGAGGATTAGAAAACCAACTGGACCCCTGAGATTACCCCGCTGCCCGTAAACGTGATGCCTGCAGCAGGTGCATAGGTAACGAGGACTCTGTTAAGCTTTAAGAGTCAGAGGTGAGCAGGAAGAAGGGAATTATGGGTCAGGGAAAGGACAGAGGGGGGCGGGTCATGAGGGGGCGCCACTACCAGCTGTACAGTGACGATGGAGGGTGAGGCCAGATCTGACACCACCAATCACAGCGAGACATATTCAACGTCAATTTATAAATCATAGAAAATAATGTTTACATTTTTTTTACAAAACCTCCTGCAACAATTCCTGACAGAACATTACAGAATAAATGCATCCATCCATTTTAATGCATTTATTGAATTAATTATCATTGATTCACCTTTCTAAAATTGTTGCTGTTGCCAAAATATTTGACAAAAAATGGTCCTTCAGGTCATTTGGAATTCACTGGTGGCAACGGCAGTGGCTCCGTCTCACGCCACTGAAAAGACTCCTCCTGACATCAGTGATCTAAAATGGAGTGTTGGCTGTGGCTTCATTAAAGGAGTGGGAGGACGAATCGAACATTTCACTATGGCTGTTGAAACCTCAGACTCATTTCAACAACATCTGCAACGTCTATGCCAACTGAAAACCTGGCTCACAAATGTCAATATTATACTTGTGATAGCCGCAAAAAAGCCACTTAGCACTCTCCCAGATTTATGTCGCATTAAATGACAGAAGCCGTGAAACACAAAATGCCTCTTTTACCATCTATGTTTGGTTTTAAGTGGACCAGAACAACCACGGCATTCATGGGGGGGGGGGGGGCTCGAAGGGAAACCCCAAACCTTTTCGCGAGCCTTTTTGAACTCTCTCCAAACAACTTCACTTTGCAGGTTATTTTTCGCTTTCGGACTTTTATAACATCTCTCTCCTCTTGTCCACGTCTGTCAACAACCAAAACGCTAATCCACCATTTACGGTGCGAGAACTCATTCCAAACTCGGTCACGTTCGCTTGGATCAACAACTCAATAAACCTGAGGGTAATGAAATGTTTTCCATCCGATGAGGAGAAAGAAAAAAAAAAAGACTAATAAAGTGTGTGTGAGCGAGTTCGGAACCACAAACTGTGATATTTTTCGGTTCTGGTTGCAAAATGTTTGAACTTATATAAACTATTATTACTCCAGGAAACCTGTTATTATTTCAGGAGGGCACTGCAATGTGTGTGCGGCTATATATACACTTTTATGCACAGCCACTTTACTTCTCATCAACTCTGGCATGTGACTTTAATACTGTGTTTGTGACACTGCGTGTAAGCCTTTTAATTGCTCCGGGTGTTTTTATTACATTTGGGTTGCCTGAGCCCCGCTGCCAGCGCAAAAATGAAACTATCCTGTTGAGCGTTCAGCGTCATAAATACACAGAGACATAAATGATTATTTCTGCCACTGAGCAGAGCGCTGCAGATGGAATGGGGCCGTGCATACAGCAGCATATGACACAACAGCTGGGTGTGCCTGATATTAATGAGACGCAAGTGGTGGATCTGCCCCGATTGACTTGCGTCATGCAGATAACTGGGGCATGTGAGTTCATCCAAGGTCCAAGAACCACGCTGGCTCCTTGTGCACATTCAAATCCATTGTCTTGCACAGCTGGACGCCGACAGAGGCACCGACACGTCAAGTCGTCGACCTACATGGGGGTTTTGCCGCCCCGTGCATGTGTGTCTGTGATTAGCGGGTCGACTTGCAGTGTTAAATCCAGGCCCTTCCTCACCGAGCCCCCGCATCACTCCGGATTAGTGCAGCGGAAAGAATAACAGCCCATCCTCTGCCCCGGATCAGCACATAGAGGGGGAGAGATGTCTTTCTAAATTTGACTTTGCCATTTGGAACGCTTTGTCGATAGTGAGCTTGATGCATCGGATACAATTACAAAATGAGGTTGGAATGTTTATGCCAATAAACAGCCAGAGACCGACACACACGGAACATGAATTCCCACCTGACAGTTACACATATACACCAACCGCAGCCGATTCCTATCACATGCTACGTAAAATGTAGCCTCTCTGACCTTTGACCTCTGAAATGTAATCAGTCATTGATTTCAGTATCGCTAGGCAGAATCTGCAGGGATGTACTGAAGGCAGACTTGAAAGACCCGGCTCATGAGGCCAGAAAACATACTTTGAGCCCTTTCACGGCCCAAATCACACCCACAAAGTGATTCCTTCGTGGCACTTTGGACAATCTGCATTCACAGACTAAAATCTACTTTGCAGAAAGACAAAGGGCAGGTAATATGAGGTCACAGCAACGAGGGTTAACCTCAAGTCAACCGGGACATTGGTTCTAAATTTAAATGGATGGATGGACAGAGGGCGGACCTACGAACAAACTGTCAACATAAGGCCGTCAGCCCCTGGCTATGACTGGCATCCAGGCATGAAAGTGTCCTGACATGAGAATGTTGCTAGCGCTGAGCTCACTATGCCATTCTTCTATCTCCCTGCGGGAGGGAAGCCAGCTTGGCCTCATCGGCCCCGGCTGCACACCTTCCCTCCGGTGCGTGCGCTGGTTTGTCTGCCTTCCTCTTTTCCAGTGATGGTCTCGGGGAGGTTGAGCTGTGAGGAGCAGGAAGCCTGCGAGCAGAAATAGGCTGGAGCCAGGAAAAGGGAGGAGGCTGTGGATGAGCCCCCCCCCCCTCTGCAGATCAAAGAGCAGGGCACAGCAGAGGGGGCAATACACAACTACCACTGAGACCAGCAAGACAGCAATTAAAAAAAAAAAAGAATGCAATGATGTCAGCGTATCTGTCTGGGCTTTCTTAATAAGCCCCGGACAAAGGGAGACATAAATCCGATATGTCAGGCAGATAAAGAGATGGATCATAAAAATGAAGGGCTAGACATGTAAGCTCGCACTCGCGTATTTACCATCATAAAAGAACAGGGCGTTTTGGGGCAGGAAACACCCGAGGGTGCATTACAGACACACACGGTTGCACTGATAATAGTGAAGGAGAGGTTCGAGACGAGCGCGACGGCTCTAGCACACGCCGCTGAACACGAAGCTCCATCCTCAGCACCGCGCCTCCGGGCGCAGCGTCGGCCCTGCACACCTGCAGCGAACACTCACAGTCAGACATGTGCCGTTTGCCTCGCGCTTTTACATCAGGGGTTAAAACCCGCAGCGCATTTCAATGCATCCCTGTGGCACCCCCTCCATCCCTAAACCCACATGTGGTGTTACGCCGTTGCCCAACTCCACATCTGTTGTGTAAATTAGACGTCGACAAGCTCGGTCTGGTTCCCTGGCAAAAAAAGATTTGTTGTCAGCTCAGATTAAGCTGCTGCAATTACAACCGCATATATTGGAAGTTTAACGCCGGGCGAGCGAGCATCAGTCAGGCTGAGGTGAGAGACTGGCATTCTGCAGCGAGTTCCAAACCTGTTAGGCCAAAAACAAATATCCATGGCCGTTTAAGACGGAGCTGTAATGTGCTGCTGAGAAGTGTGGAGCTGATTGATCGACCAACTGTCGTGAAGTTGATTAAAACGCTGCGTGCTACGGCTGGATCGTTTTTCCCCAAAATGGCTTTTTTTAGTTTGCGTTGTGAAGGTTTGAATGTCACTGATCGGCGCACACCGAGCGTCTGCGCAACTTTCCGAGTAAAGCACAAATGGAGTCTCGTCAGTTGACTTGGATATTGGGAAATGCCTATTTGCAACAAGAGCTGTGGGATTGAAACCTCTCATTCCAGAGCACAACACATGTTGGCCAGATACGGATTAAGCCGCCAGGCATTCATTTCCAGAATCATGTCACGCTCATGACCTTTGACCTTTGACAACTGAACTACAGTCAGTTAATTTGCATGTTGCAGCTGAATAGCCATCAAGAATGTAGGAGGATCTGAGGAAGTTATTATTAAAACACTTAAAAAAGTGACTACAATTGGACAGTCGGAATCTTTAGGGAGATGTTTCATAAATCATTTTGATCCGTCAAAAGATCAGATAAACCAAAATATGACACACTGGACCTTTCAAGGAACGTTTGATCAGTTCATTCCATAAATCAAGCGAAACATTTGTTACGAGTTTAAAGAAATACCCTCATGGCGTTCCTGAGATGTTGCGTTCATAAGGTCAAAAACACAGGGTCACGGGGGTCTTGACCTTTGAGCTCTAAAGTATCGTCAGTCAAACAATGACTCAAAGTGAGTTTTTCCTGCAGAGCTGGATGAGAAACAAAAAGCCTCCAGTGACATCAAATGAAATCATAAACCGCATGAAAAAACAAAAGAAAAAAACTCCCAGTTTCTCGCTTGGTTATCTGCTGATCTATAGATCCTGTGTACCTCACATTCTTTCTCCGTGTTTATGATCTGCGCTTCACTCCATCACGCCCTCATTGTAATTCACTTCCTGCCGTCTTCAGAAGCCTCGGGTGCACGCAGCGCTTGGCACAGACTCCGGGTTCCTCCTGATCATGTGATGATTTGCCCGCCGCGATTACTCTCTCATGCGATGATGGAGCGGTTTGTACCTGTCCCACACAGACCTGCAGCCAGCCGCATTCCTGCTGGGCCCTGCTGCCAATCATTGTCAGTCCACACACTTGTCTTACATGGACACACACACACAAACACACACACACACACACACACACATTTTTCACCAACTTTCTCTGTTCCTCACGCATGTAGAAGTGGCCCACCCGCTCTCCCTTTGTTACCCTGATCCCCTCTCCGTCAGTGAAATCCTCCCCGCTCTCCGTGTGCGTCACGCATTTCACTGCGGGCGAAACACTGATGAGTTTGTTCAATTACCGTCGACATCATGCGCTCAGCGGTGTGATGTCGTAATGTGCCCTTCACCTGGAGCGGAGTTTGAGTGAAATACCAAATGTGACAGATGTTTCCCTGTATAGTAATTTGAAATGTCAACGGGTTTATGGACATTTCTCAGGGTTACAGGGAGGAAACGCTGATCTCATCAACCGCCAAAGAGTAAAAACTTAACACTGGACAAATTGAGGATTAAGGGAAGTGACAACAACCTCAATTTAGGAGCCAAATCAAGACGGAAATTAAAAATAGCCGTTTCTAAAATGCTGTCCTGTTTCTGCAGGATTTCACGAATCTTGGATATTAGGAGCAGCTGCTGTGACCCATCATGGGGTGAGATTTTCCCCCCACAGTCATTGTTATCAATTTATTATCAATGATCAAACTGCCATTTTAAGTACGCTGCTGGACAGGGGTGTCATTCTCTTCATGAGTCAGCTTGTTCCAAATGATCCTAAATCTTTGAATTACATGGGATGTAGATGCAAAACAGACTTGATCAACAATCAACAGTAAAAATACAATAATGCAGAGTAACACCAATTTCAATAACCATTCATTAGAGTAAATATCACCTGATTACAGGGCTTCTCTCTGAATCTGGATTCCATCTAAATAAAGAGATTATTATCAAAAACAGGTCATATGATCATCCTGAACGAAGACATAGTTGAGATGGTTCCACCTGCCCTGCTCTTACCCTGAGCTCTTACCCTGACAGTCTGCAGCTCGTCTGTCTGTCTGTCTGTCTGTCTGTCTGTCTGTCTGTCTGTCTGTCTGTCTGTCTGTCAACATTGAGCTTAAATGGTCTGAGCAAACAGTTTAGGATCTCTCATATCGAGCCAACTCGGCTATCCGTCATATCATCGAGGTGGCTTCACAGGCCACCTGGTGACCACCATGCCAACTATTCCAGCTATGAGGCCGATCGCGCAGAGCCGAGGGAGGGGGGCTGCGCCCGGAACACAACGGGCTTTATGTATCAGAGCATTATGTCCCCCTGTTGTGAGGGAGGAGCGGTGGAAAATGCAGTGAGTGGCACGCTCAATGTCAAATGTGCACTTTTCCAGGTCATGGCTGCCAAATACTTACAGGCTGCATACCTGTCATCAGGGAGACAGGGGGATAAATGAGTGGAGGGGGGGGGGGGGGGGGGGGGGGGGGGGGGGGGGGGGAGGAGTCGGACCCCTGGATGACAGATTTGAACTAGCCAGGTACATGTGAGGCTTTTTTTTTTTTGCCGCCATCCCCCTCGCACAGAGAACTGAAGTGACACGCTAACACGGATGATGTCACCGCACAGAGGCCCTGTGAGACAGAATTCCACAGGGGCTACTTCCAATGCATCACCAATGTTTTTCTTCCCACAGGGGTAATTGTTTTCTAAAGTTCAAGAGAGGTCTCATAAGGTCAATCGCAGCACAGCAGGGAAAGAAAACAGGACCGTGCAGGCTTTTTCCAAAGATGAAAAATGTAAATAAAGGTCATTTCAAGTTCTCCGTCTCGACCGCACCAGAGTTCAAAGCGGAATTTTTCATACGTGTGCCACCGAGCATTTCGATCTCTGTCGATGTAAACCTGCACCTACTTCACACCACCTCCAACAGGGTCATCTCACACACCTTTAGAAAAACACACAAACAACTGAGGCAGACACATATGTCACACACTACAGGACCACACACATTTCCCAGGCAGGGGACCAGGCAACCATCTCCTTTATAGCTGCAACATCTGTGGTGTCTCACTGCATGTCGATGTGTGTGTGCATGCATGCGTGTGTGTGTGTGTGTGTGTGTGTGTGTGTATATGAAGTGCACATAAGTGGATTTCATAGGAGACGCCCTGGCTTGTAATCCATGTAAAGCAGCCCGGGAATGAGGAAGACATACACAGACACACAAGTCACATGACCAAAACACATGCTTTACATAATGTGACATTAATGCACAGTAACTGCCACTAACAATGAAAACGTCACCTACATATCGATAACATATCACTAAAGAAAGTGAAAATCCACGCATCTGTTATTTGCATCACTTGTCTCTTTAGGAGTTCTGGGGGGGCGGAGCCAAATCCATTAAGCTGATATAATGTGTAATTTGTGTTTTGTGAGCATGGACGTGCACGTCTGAGTGCGCCTGATTACATGATTGCATCTGCTTCTGTGGGCGTGTGTGCAGTGATCCTAACAGCACATCATTTGTACTGGGGTTTCCAGTGTTTCGTCATAGTGGTGCAACGTTTACTCGAAGCACATGTGGCCGCTCGGGGAAGCAGATGTGAGATCCCCGGGAAGCATCATTAGCCCCGCGAACCCTCGGCGGGGAGAGGCTGTCAGGCACCGGCGAGGCAGACCCTCGCTCTGTCACGCCTCCCCTCCATTCAGCCCTCATTTCCCCTCACACTCGACCTCTCCCACTCATGTGCGACTTCACTCTGCCCTCTCTCCCTCAGAGAGAAAAGTTATTGAAGCATCTCTGACAATCAACGGGTGAAAATTTATGTTCTACTCTCCGACTTGAAGCTGGTGGATTTGTTCTGCATCACTCCTGCTTGGCCTTTTCCCTCGCCTTCCGTACTCACTCCATCAATATCGCTCTTTTCCTCCCGTTCCTACAAACGACCATGTGCCGGCGTCTCTGTATCACCCCATAAATATTCCACTCTTCTCTTTCCGCAGCGCAGATGTGGATGTGGCACTTGCTACTGAGTCTTGCTCACATAAGCGCGCATGAACGGAACTCTGGAGAACTTCAGGAGGACGTGACAACTGAAGTCTACCAAAGGTTCTCCTCACGCTCAGAAGGGTGAGCGTGAGGAGACGCAACTTCGCCTCTCGATGTCACCAAATCGTACACACTGCACCTTTAAGTGCTAAAGTCTCTGTCGTGCATGTATCTCAGACGTTTCTCCTTGTCCTCTTCCTCTTGACCTTTTGCCTCCATTACCCTCCCGTCTCTCCTTCCCTTCCAATCTGACTTCTCCCTCTCTCCTGACGATCCTCCCCAGTCGTGTTTCAAAAGACAGACAACACACACACACACACACACACACCTCCTACCTGCCCTCCCCTCTAATTAGGCATCACGAGAGGGGCCCAGAGCAACTTCTCCCCACCCGTTAGCACCGCTCCCCGGCACTCCCACTTCAATCCCGCCCAGGGACGAGCCGGAGGTCAAGGCCGGGGCAGAGGAGAAGAGCCGGGGCCTGACGCATTGCGCCGGAGCGAGGCGGCGAGGTTCGGCCGCGAGGCTCGATTGGCCCAGTGCGAGAAATGTGCGGGCCAGATGATGCATGCAGGGCCCCGGCTGCTGCCAGTGAAGTTTGAGCTGGCGTCCAGGAACACACAACAGGATAAAACAACAACGCTCAATCACGCTGATGGAGGGGAGGTGGGCTCGGCCACAGATGGAGCGCAACACATTTCATCAGAGGAACAGGACGCCGGAGGCTCGGCTTTCAGGCCCCGGCAATGACAAATAAACCTCGTGATGAAGGAACAAATACATTCACAATGGGCTCCACGGGAAAAAGAGAGGGGGCGGAAGGCAGCCACCTGCACAACGACAATAGGGTTCGCTATCTGCGATGGCCGTGGGAGCCGCTGGGGCCAAACTGGACACAAAAGGTCCCGCTGCTGTAACGTTGCCATCTGCTGGTCGTTCATTTTGAATGCGTGACAGCAGGATGATGTAAGGTCAGAGTTTTGCGGCGTCGCACAATAAGACATATTTCATTTCCTGAGGGGAAAACCACCACAAAAAAAAAGAAAAAAAACCTTGGATACTGGATCCTGTACAACATGCCCTCTCGCACACACTCTGGCACACACGGTGCAACACGACTCCAGCCAGCGATGCCATTTACTGGTGCAGGCTGAGCCGTGCACTCAGTCACAGAATGTTATGAGAAGTCAACATCAAGTGATTGAAAGGCGAGCAACACTATCGAGTTCCACAAGATTTGCGAGGGGAAAAAAAAAACAAGTCGTTTTCGGCGTTCCACGTCTTTTCACTTCTCACAAAGCCTGGTTTATTCATCATTTCCTGATGTTAGGGAAGGAATGATTTGGAATACAGGAACACTCTGATTCGCTTCTTGGACGAGGGGAAGAGCAGCAGATCGATACCGCTCTTACGTGTGGATATGCAGAATAAGAAGCAGCAGGAGTTCTATTTGTCATTTCTACACTTTGATATTTGCACAAATTAAAGATGACTTGCAAGTAACAAACCGTTCCTCCAGCTAAACCAGGTTCTGAAGTGTCAGGTTGCATTACTCCTCAGCAGAAACAAGTGTACTGCAAGTTGTCACTGGGATAAAGACAAAAGGGGAAACTGTCTTTTAAAAATTACTAAACCAGAGGCGAGCTCATCCCGCAGCCAGGTCTAATTTTATACTTTTTCCAGTTGTGCCGCTTTTGCAGAATCTATGATTAGGGGCCTTTTTCTGTTATTATTATTATTTCTACAATGGTTTCTTTGGCCTCAGGGAACTGGCACTGTCCCCATTTGCGATGAGGTAAAAGAAAAATTACAAATTGGAGATGAGTGCGAGACCAAAGCGCAGATATTGGTTTATAGTAAATGACTATAGAGGCTGAACTTTGTCCGAGGCTCAACATTAAACAGAAGCTGCCATCGCTTGTTCTGTTCTGCAGGACTTCTCCTTCATTGGCCCGCTGAGAATAGTGCGAAGCTACTTGGCCCGCTCTCCGGCGATGGATGCCTGCTCTCGGGATCTGCAGGCCTGCAGGAGCTGCGTTCCGACGCACCTGAGTCGGACGCATAAAAGGAAACTCACTCCTGCGCCAGGAACACTAATGGTATGGAAAGTGAGACATTGCTAAGGTGCCTCAGCAATTTGTGCAAACATGAGTACCGGTGAATTCTGGCCGGTGGACGCACACACATTCACTTCTACACTACGCAACCCCGAGTCTGAAAGCGCAGATTAACCCCAGATGGCAACAATGAGATGAGTATGAAGGCTTTCTCTGCGTAACTGAAAACACGCGGCCTTGTTAACGCACTCCAAAAACTTGCTCCATCCATCCATCACTGGCCAGATGTTCTCTGAAGCCGTTTCCTTTGACTGGAGTGGGACCGATCCCTCTCGGAATTAATTCACTTCCCATTCCACTTGCGTCCACAACAAAGGCCCGCATGAAAGCTAATTGGACGGTTTGCGGTCTTTATGATCAAGCGATCGGGCCGAGGAGCGCTTTTCGGAGAACGAGCCGTGTTGTTGTTGACGGACGCTCACTTGGGACCATTTGCATGCCGTGACCCCACTTAATCCTGCCATTAGACCCCAAAGCTTCCTCATCCTGAGGACTTCAATGGACCCGGCTCGCCGCATTAGGACTCGGAGAGGGACCGTTTCCTTGAATAAACATCAAAATCTGTTCTTTTGAATTGCAGCCGCGTGGTAATCTGAAGAAAAGGCTTGTGAGGAAGTGAGAGTGACAGCCAAACGCTGGAGTGAAGCCTGGCAGCTGACTCCGATCCATCTAACCTTAAAAACCATAAAACATGTTGTTTTCCTTTAACTTCCAAGGAGTTCATTTCAACAGATAGATCTTTGTCAGAGTCGGTTTTCAGACTTACAGTCATTTCTTCACCTGAAACCTTGTCAGGGAAAAAGTGCACAGAGCAGTTTAAGTATCAGTCCTTTAGTGCCTCCTAAGCTCAGTGAGCCAAAACTAACTTTAGGTTACCACATTAAACACATCCAGTTTTCACTTTCACTCTTGATTCATTGTAATGTTTTCACTGACAAAGCTTATCCTGCTTACGCCTCTTGAAAAATCTAGTTTTTATTTTTATTTTAGCACCATCCAATGGAGAGGATGCACATTGCAACTCGATTACTCAAGCTCCTCCAAACTGATGGTCAGAGTTGTTTTTGCAGGTCAATGCAACTAG
>JAFBJT010111157.1:39536-60204 GCA_016785325.1 Chascanopsetta lugubris
AACTAACTTTAGGTTACCACATTAAACACATCCAGTTTTCACTTTCACTCTTGATTCATTGTAATGTTTTCACTGACAAAGCTTATCCTGCTTACGCCTCTTGAAAAATCTCGTTTTTATTTTTATTTTAGCACCATCCAATGGAGAGGATGCACATTGCAACTCGATTACTTAAGCTCCTCCAAACTGATGGTCAGAGTTGTTTTTGCAGGTCAATGCAACAAGTGAAATTACAAACTGCAAGCAGCTAATGATTTTTCAGATGAATTAGGGACCGTCAAATTTAAATAAAACATCAAATTTTATAAACACCTAATCTATTTTCCCCAATTATCCAATGAAAATTTAAATTTGAATTTTAAACAATCAAAGGCCACAGTTTGACATCAATGGACCCGAATAACAAAAAAATTAAAAATTGAACTGAAACAACAAGAAGTATTTGCTTTGCTGCATGTCACCTACTGGTGCCCAACCATCGTGCTCACAGAGATACTTGTTTCTCCTTTGAGCATAAACATAGTCACCTTCTTATCCGGCATGAAAATGAACACAGTCAGAGCAACAAGAACCCTCCGAGTCACAGGAGATACGTGTGTCATTATGTCACCCACAAAGGAAAGTCTATTCCATTTAGGGGTTGGAGCCACGGGCCATTTGGCCCACACACACACATATCACACAACTTCAAGCGGCCATACACACAAATATAGAGCCTCATTCTTCAGTCAGATAGTCATGCAAGGACTGCGACCTGCGAGCGGGGATACAAAGAAAAGGCCGTGGCACAGCAGGGAGCCTGGGAGGCAACAATTGTTGATCCCTGCTCTCTGAAGCAAAGCGCTGGGTCACCGTGGTGTGTGTGTGTGTGTGTGTGTGTGTGTGTGTGTGTGTCTGACTCAAGCTGCACAGTCACTCCTTGCACAGATGGGGAAGCTTTTCAAGTGCCGGCAATCCGCTTGACCGCCCGACTCAGCCGTTATCCACAGAACAATTAAAGCGCAGCTGCTTATAAGTAACACGGGAGTCAGCACCACGGCTTACATGTCCATTTACTCTTACTGCAAGAGAAGGAACACACGCCCTTCTGCGCAACGCAAACATCTGCCTGAAGACAACAGTAAGAGAAACATCTGCAACGACCGACTCACATCTCATATGTCAGCTTTATCTAATTTAGCCCTCGATATTACATAACAGGGATCCGTTTTGTCCACATCTTAAAGGGCTAGTCCGCGTTAACCTCATCACACATCCTGTTCCAGAGCCCGCTCGTCCTCCACTGATGCTCACACACAGATTAACGTTCCATTTCCTGATTTCCTCCACCAACACTCTAAACTGTAACATGGTCAGGCCAGCACTGGACAGTGGCCTGGAAAGAGTTGCAAAGCCTCAAGCGTCTCTCTCTCTCTCTCTCTCTCTCTCTCTCTCTCTCTGTCACTGACAGTCAGTGATTACAGTGTGGACATGCTCTGCTAGACGACATGGCAGCCAGGGTGTCTGAAGCCCAAATCACCTTGAAGTGCTATTAGCACCTGTTGTGGTCATTTACACATACTGACAGTGGCATTCACCACTACCCCCACTACCCCCTCCACCCCCCGTCTCTCTCTCTCTCTCTCTCTCCCCCTCCCTCCCTCTCTCTCCGCCCCATCTCTCTCTCTCTCTCTCTGAGCCCTAAAGTTGTCCGTCTCCAGGCCAAACAACTGCTTTGTGTGGCTGCACGTGAGACTCTCCCTGTGCAGAGTGCATGTGTCAGCATTTTTGCACAACTCCCATGCAAAGGGTATCATGGAGGTGATTGACATGAGCTGAGTGCACTGATTTTTGGAAGTTTGTTCAATGCAGGGTTGATAAGCTGTGACCTTTTGAAGGATGGCCCAGCATCTATCTATCAAACAGGAGGTCACAGAGTGCAGGGGGAAGAGGAGTCTTGATTTTAGAAGGGGCGGCAGCAGGGGTGGATCCACAGGTCATGCGGGGGGGGGGGGGGGGGGCCTCTCTCCTCTGGGCAGCAGGGGTGGGGGGGGGGGGGGGGGGGGGGGGGGGGGGGGTCTACTGCTCACTGAGGACAGATGTTGCACAATGCAAAATCTCATTACCCCTGATTTAAGAAATAATTTCTTTGCACATGACTTTTGCTCCATTTTTTGATCACAGAGTCTAAAAATAAGTCTTTGCATCGTTTCCTGCCACATCACATCACTTCAGCCTCCTCAAACCTGATGAGGCATCACTAGATGAGAAGGATCATACGCTGCCAATCAAACTGAAGTGAGGTGGCTTCCTATCTAGTCATAATAAACGCATGTGCTGGATTTATACACTTTAAAAAGGTGCAGTGTGCAAGATTTGGTGACATCTAGAGGTGAAGTTACATGTTGTATCCATCACCTCACCCTCACCCTTCTGAACATGCAGGAGAACCCATGGTAGACTACAATTGTTAAAACTCCAAAGATGTTTAGTACGTCCACTTTAACCACTGCAAAAACATGGTGGCCTCCGAAGAGGAGCCCCCTCCTCCTGTAAATATACACTAATGGGCTCATTTAAGGGAAATGGGGCTAAAAATAAAACATTCACATGATTGTAAACTCATGAAAACTGGCCCCAAAATCGTACACACTGCACCTTTAAAATCACAGTATCTTTCCTCATCATGGTGGATTCTCCTTCGGGAAGCAACAGGTGTCACTTTTCCCTTTGGAAGAATCCAGAGGTAAAACTAAGTTCATCTTCGGACTCCAGACTCCTGCAGGAGCGACGCTCCCTCTGCTCCAAGTGTGAAACAACAAAACGTCGCGCTGACAGCAGCTGCTCACCTTGACGCACGCGAGCAGGAGCAGCCCGGTGCTCCACCAACCGGCTCCCGTCATCTCTCTCTCTCACTCTCTCACTCTCCCCTGTCACTCTCCGTCGGCGTGGATATCACACAGCGTGGATCCCGTGTCTGTCTGCGTGTCCCGGTCCTGTCCCGGTCACCCCGCTCTCTGAGCCCCGCTGCGCTCCTCGGGCTCCACTGAGAGCAGAGGGGGGGGGGGAAGAGGGGGAGGGAGCGAGACAGAGAGAGAGAGAGAGAGAGAGAGAGAGAGAGAAAGAGAGAGAGAGGGGGGGGAGAGGGAGGGAGCGAGACAGAGAGATAGAGAGAGAGAGAGAGAAAGAGAGAGAGAGAGAGAGAGAGAGGGAAGGAAGGAAAGCAGGTAGGAGTCAGGCCAGGAGCTCCGCAGGCGACATGACACTTCTCGGTTCGCTTCCAGATATTTTGTTCCCCCGGCAAACACGTTGCTGCTAAATTTATGTTTGCATACCAGGCGTGAGTCAGGGAGAGGGGCTCACCCACCTTACATTCTTAAAGAAACACGCTCCCGGTGCTGCTGCTGCTGCTGCTGCTGCTGCCGCCGCTGCTGCTGCTAAGCTGCGCACGCGCACAAACACACACTTGCCCTTCTATCTTCGTGAGGCCACTCACTGACGTGATACAGCCCCAGAAGCCGTTATTTCTTCCCTGATCCTACAGTTGAGCCTCAGCCTGATCCTGAGCTCTCCAACAGCCCCCAGCTTTAAAAAATACAATCAAAATAAAATACAACAATTATTAGGTCCTCTTTCAATTTGGATCCAATTGTCAATTTACTCATTATGTGTGTGGTGACTGATTATTACTTTAAAGGTGCAGTGTGTGATATTTTGGTCATTTTTTTCACCTCTAAAAATATTACAAGACAATTACATACTGATATGTTCATGAATTTATAAGCATCTGAATGTTTACGTTTTTTCTCCCATTACCCTTAAATGAACCCACCCTCTCTACGGGGGGCGCCATGTTTTTACAGGAGTAAAAGTGGACGTACTAAACATCTTTTGAGTTTTAATGACAACTGAGGTCTACCAGAAGTTCTCCTGCAGGCTCAGAGGGGTGAGGTGATGGTACAACATGCAACTTCACCCCTAGAGGTCACCAGATCTTACACACTGCACCTTTAAAGGTTTGAGAAAAATGCATATTCATCGTCACAATTTGACCCATGAAAAGCTACTTATCCGGGTGTATGCCGTTCCATACTATATACATAAAGACAATGCATAATCAGTTCCTCTTACTATGGAAAAGTGAAGCCAAAAGTACGGATGCCATCTTGTCCAATTGTAGTCGGAGTCTGTGCAACAGCATTTGGGGAATGGAATGATTTTAGCAAGCGAGTGACTGCACCTATATCATGAGTCCATCTTGTCCCTCAGTCGACAGGTTAAACGCAGGTCACGCACGTCAAACACTTACTCACGAACACACATACAACTATAAATGTATCTGCCATGTTCTGGACCTTTTTGTGTAAGTCATGTCCCATCTGCGAACATGGAGGAGGCCGGATACGTGAACCAGCCACCAGGGGGCAATCACAATACTTTGGGTTCACTTAAGGGGCTACAGATCTCCAAGTCGTCGTCTTTATACTTGAATTGCTGCATCATGTGGTCGATGTCGTGCGTATATAGGCTGCAGTTGGAACGCGCACACACACGCACACACACACACACGCGCACACACACACGGAGGGTTGGGATCTGTGTGCCAGATGAGGATTGTGACCGTTTTTCACAGCTTTGAGTCAAGTCACAAGTATGAAACGCATTAGCCTTTCAAGTCGGTGCCCGTGCTGCCAGCCATGTGCCATTTCAGGCCAAGAGGAGCTTTTTATCTGAATCGGGCTGAACCCACTCTCTTATGAACCCAGATCAACTGGATGGAACGAAATGTTCACTCTTGGCCCCGCGCTGGCATCTGATAGAGATCAACGGTTGTTTCTGATTTACTTTGATGAGATCTATGTCGTTTCTTGGCAGACGCAGCAAAAATAGCAGTTCCCCTTTGTTTTGAGGCAGAGCCCCCCCCCCCCCGCAGGTTAATAAAGGTCGGCAGCGTGTCTCTGGACACTTTCGAAATGCTGCTCCAAATCACGCTCACATGTTGGCCTGACATTGTTTTGATTCCGCGAGTAAAGTAACTTTACATATAGACTGAAACACTTAACTATCACTTTCTTCCACAGCTGCCTCAAAAAGTCCCCATCCCCATGATGTCATGCTGTTGTCAGACGAACAGCGCCAGGCTCTTTGAAGCTGCTGTGGGTCACTGGGCCGTGTTTGTGGCCTTTGAAGGCCTCCAGGAGCCACATAATGACACCGTTCCCTGAAAATGTCGAGTGTCCTCGGCCACACTCAAAGGGCTGAGGCACAATATACAGTAGAACAGGTATGTGTGGTATGAGCCACCTGAATTGCTGCCTGACACGCAGGCTGGAAATCAGCTTAATCTCCATTAACACACTCGGCACAGGAATGTAAATGTTTATTTCCACAGAGAGGGGAAAAAAATCTTTACCTGAGCCCTGAGAAGGAGGATGGATTCATTGCGTTTCCACCTCGGGGGTTAAATTATTATCCTTAATGGCATCTTGACATTCAAAGCCTGCATGCTTGAATAGCACTCATCATGAAAAGGCTTTGAAAGAGTTAGAGGGGCGGGTGGGTGGGTGAACTTTGCCCGCCCCGCGCCACCCTGAGAGCGCCACAGACACCCCACAAAGCCAAGAGCGGAGCGGGAGATAGCGCTTTGAGAACATGAATAGTTCGCATTCACTGTGACTGGCGGCGCATTACTAAAGTCACGTCCTCATGTTACAAACGCTCCTGCTCTCATTGATGGAAGCGTTCGGCGGGATCACTTGCTTAAAAATCGCCGCCCCGGGCTCAAATGTATTTTTAGGGACTCGCCGGGCTTAAATAGCATCCGTCAGTCATGTGGCTCTGCTGATCTCGCAGGGGCTTTTCTGCATGGGGAGGCAAATAAAAGGGTTGAGGTGGCGGCGAATGCCAGTCTCTTCCCTGACATCTTGTAATGATGGGCTGGATGTCGGACCTCTGGGTGACACTGCCTCACACACGCACCCGGCCACCAGCTCCTCACACCGCAGGCCGAACACACAGGCATTCAGGTATGACTTTACCCAGTCCGACACAGGCCCATAGTATGTACTGTACATGTGTTGGTTTCCTAGCTAAACATGCTCGCAGCAGGTCAGTGCCCCCCTTATGACTGAGCGTGTTGTCTCCCCTGTAGCTGACACCGAACACAGCCGTTTGATCAGCGATATTTGGCCCGGGAGTCAAAGCGCTGCTTGTCACATGTGTTCAAAGAGGGGGCAGGAATTTGCCAGATACCAGCCAGAGAAAATGCCGCTCACGGGACAGCAGGTTGCTTGTTTTTACGTTGGAGGGGCAGCGGCTGCAACAGAGTTCTCCTCCGAACGCAAACGTCTCCAGAGCTGACACTGACTGATTGCAGGAATACTTTGGAAAATACTTTCTTGACAACATTTGGGTAAAGAAAACTGATGTTAAAGGGGTTGATGTATTGCTTTTCCATACATGCTTTGCCCCAACAGAGACAATGCAGGATTTAGCACATTGCCATAAGGGCTTTTTTGTGTTGCAGACCAAAGAAGTCAGGAATTGAACCACTGACCCTTCTGGTTAAAAGACGACCTCTTGTAACTGGAGCCATGGCAGCCGTCAATGTCCGACATCACAGCTTGACAGTACTGACTTCAACACATGCTAATGTCACTTGTTACATGCACTGACAAATGCCATTTTTCACAGCACCAACAAAAACACCCGCTCCAGCTTCACTGACAATAATATCTATTATCTGAAATCATAATATCTATTTTATACCACAATAAAGTCATACGATACTATAATGATATATCATAATAACATCTATTAACTCTATAACAATATCTATATATAATATTATAACAATACATGATGGAAAGCTGCACTTCCACAATGACCTTCAATGGCTTTAGCATTGACAAAGACGCTTACATAAAAAAAACACACAACACATAAATGAACTTCTGTGTTTTCAAATTTCTTATCCTTGAAGTAAGCTAAAAAAAACATTCGCTTCAAGTTGAACAAATGCATTAATGGAAAGAAATTTGAAAAGAAGGGGGTTGAACTGTACCTTTAACTCAAAGTGTGTGTTGTTATGGCACCTTGTTATAGCTCCCACTCCCTCAGCAGGCAGTTTACCACCGCTCAGTTGCCTTTCTCATCTGTCCCTGATTGCCTTTACTGCCTTGTGGAATTTGGCACACTATCTGTGTGTGTGTGTGTGTGTGTGTGTGTGTGTGTGTGTGTGTGCCCCATGTGTTTGTACGTGTGTCTGCTCATTCTCCAGACTCCAGAGGAAACGAAAGCTCTTGCCATCAGCAGGGCGGCCGTGTCGCGGGAATGCCAGGCTCGCTCAGGGCACAGTAACCTGTGTGTCTGTCGGCGCGGATCTGTTTCAGCTGTAGTCATCGCGTTCCCACCAGGCACGTCGCATCCCCTGCATGCTGTCTGAGGGCATGGTGCCACAAACCACCAAACAGCCGACGCAGCGCACACAACACTCTCCCATGGCTGCTGCCAGTGATCAGTCAGCTCGTCTGATAACCCGGGGTATAATTATTCGCCTATTTCCACATAGGAGGATCTGATTGCATGCAAATCTTTACCCGCCGCCAGCTGAAGGTTCATAAATTTGCCTAAAATATTTTGCTATGAATGACCTTGGTATCGACTTCCACGCAGCAGGATTAGCAGTGCACTACACAAATCCAGGATTTCCTTTTTATGCGATGACAAATATAACCTCAGATAGAATATCTGAGCCGGGCCGCGTCGCACCTTTCCGAGGATACGACGGCTCGGCAGAATTAGAAAAAAATAATCGAGCGGCGAGGGGGAAAAAAGAGAGAGGCGAGGCGGCAGAAACGGACACCGTTACGTGGAAGATGAGTGTGTCTATTGTTTCAGTAAATACGCTGCAGGCTGTTCGCTGGCAAGAAGAGTTGAACGGAGACATTTTAGGGCATAGAGAACCAAACACCCGCCGGGATCGGTTTCATGCAGAAGAATAAGGACAAATACAAGCCTGAGCACATTCTTCACCTCCTCTCTCACCTTCACCTCCTGAGCCCCATTGTTGCTTCTTCATGGTCGATTTTAATTAGTTGAAAGCAGCGCTAAGTTGATTTTTTTTTACCTTAAAATAGCAGCTTGAAAACGAGTGTGATGGTACACTGACTTGGAAAAAGGGAAAATGGGGCCACGCTCAGTCCGACTCCTCTCCCCTGAAGGAAGTTCTGCTCTTGCTCTTTCCAGGTCTGGAGATCAGGTGTGAACTCCTGTTAAACAGAACAGAGTAAACGTGCTAAAGACTGAGAAACACTCTCCCCAAAAATAATAATCTAATCACATACGTATCATAGAAATGAAGTTGTTTACAAATTTACAATTCAATATGGTTACATTTTGGGCGTCAGATTTGGTGACATCTAGTGGTACAGTTGGTCTTCGGCTTGGGCAATGTAAAAAAAAGAAAATTCCAAGATTGACTGAACTTAGATAATACACAATCTGTGCCTTTAAGTGACGTTTTTCTATACATTATAATAAACGCCAAAGTTCAGCGAGCAGTTGGAGCCCCACCTCCGACTCTGTCTCCACTCCTTCGGATCTGACCCAGGCAAACAGTGTTTGGACTTCAAAGCGCCAGACTTCCTGTATGTGTGAGTCTCATCGGTCCGACAGCGTTAGTCATTAGTCACACGCTCCCTTTAGTCTTTCGGGACGCGGCGGTAAACATGTGCGCTTCGTATTGTGTCAGTACATCACAATCCATGTGACTCATCCCTGTCGTTTCCTTTGAGAGGGAAAGAAGCAGGAGCCGAGCCGAGATGAAAAGCTCTGGCTCGCTTCGAGAGCCCTGCAACAGGTTCTGCATCAGACCAGACCTCACAGTTCTTCCTGTGTGGTTTGTGAAATGAATTCCAGCATCGTGTACTGGACTGCAGACCACCTGGGCCGGGTTCCGCTCCAGTGCTCGACCTATCTGTATCAAAGACGTATGACTGACGGACAGCTTGGCACGGCCACCAACTGCCACTCGACACCCCCCCCCCCCCCCCCCCCCCCCCCCCCCCCCTGCTCCCCCCCCCCCCCCCAGGTCCGCGTTCCCTTGGTTTCCCCCGCACGCCGCCACGCCTCAGGTAGGCTCTGGAGTCCGGCCGACAGAGAGAGTGCAGGAGAGAAAGCAGAAATGAAGCGAGGGCCCGTTTCCCACGTTGTTCTTGGCTCCCGTCGGCCCCTGAAGACTCCGGCGAACACTTCCAAGACAAAGAGATTGTCTGTGTAGGTGCCCAAAGAGCCGACCCACGCATGTACGCACACTCGGAGACAGACACACACACATGCCGGGACACGAGAAATGTTTTTATAATTCCCCCGAAGAGGCTATTTCTGCAGCTGTTTTCTGTAAACAGCGGCTCAGACGGCAGAACTCGGACAGTTGGTGTCCGATCGGCCTCAATTATGTCAGAATTACTCAGACTCCGTCAGAACGTCCACGACGGCGCCCCAGAAAACATGGCTGGGAACGGCTTCCCGGCGCGTAAACAGCCCGGCCTGCTAATCCCAGCATGACTCCCCGGGACATTGTCAAAACATCCTCCTAATTTGATCTATTCAACACAATGACCCTCTCTCCCCTTTGTTGCGATAATCATTACTGAAAACCATCATGGCCCTGAATGCACCACGGAGGGTTTCAGTTTCAAAGTGAGTCCGACCCCACACCGACCTTTCCTCACACTTTTAACCCCGTACAGTTGTTGCCTCGTTTTCTGAGCGGACCCCCATCAGCGGGTTAACCAGGGATGATGTCGCTAACGAGCCCAAGTCATTATGTGAGGATTAGATCCGACAGGTGCTCCCAGCCCCGCCGAACGAGGTCCTCGTCTGTATTGTTGCCGTTAGTGCCCCATCGAACAAACACAGATCTGCAGATCCATTCCCGAAGCTCAACTTAATGGTTATTTCGAGAGGGCGGCCATCGTCTTGTCAGGATCATTATTTGGCACACCACAGCTCTGGGTCAGGCCAGGAATAATGGTGCCGAATTTGGCAGAGGGGAAACAAAACGACGTCAGTAGCTATTTCGGCCCCAGATGTTGAAAAGGCCGAGGCGATGACGGCTTCGTCCCCACTCCATCAAAGAGACACCCAGACTTTTCTTAGCGATGGTAGCGATATTAATTTCCTCTCCTTTCCTGTCATAACCTCAGTAATGTTCACTGTTATGTTAGCGTAAAAATACAAATCCAATCAGAATAACAGAATGTTTCGCGGTGAAGAGAGTGAAAAACAAAGTGCACACTGACATAAGTGAACAGATGCAGCGATAAGGGATTTGAATGGACAGCTGCAGATATGACACTAATATCTATTCCGAGTCAATCAGAGCGAACCACTGGTTTCACTCTCTCTCCTCCACAGCCATATCCCGTCCTCCTCTGTTTCCCAGGATCGTAAGAGCATGAACGGGGACGCCGCGCTCCCCAGCCCTCTCCGTCCTTGTCTGCGCTCTTTCTTCTCGGACTGCGTGTGATCAGTAGGTGTGACACTTTCCCAGTGGCCCTCAGATACAGTATCAGTTACCCAGCCGGAGAGGCCTTGGCACACGGCCCACACTCCTACCTGTCTCGGAGAGCACAATGGGGGGGATGATGCTGGAGGGATCTGCTCCGCGGCTCGGCCACAATCTCTATGTCACCTCCTCCGCATGGGAAACAGGAGGGCCGGGTCTTTTCATCTCAGCTCTCTGTAAAACAGGACAAAATGGGAATTAGACCTTCACTGCATTTTTCCTCTAGAGTTGCGAATGATGAATTCTGCTTGAATCACGTTGCCATTTAAATTTGTTCTTGTTTGATTGAAACTGGGAAGGACCTGTGCATTTCCCTCACACAATAAAATAAAGCAATAACATGAAGTAGTAGAAGAAGAAGACACTAAAAATGCTCAATCCCAAAAAGGTGATGCACTTCCACGCAGTTTTCAGTGTCTCATGCTGAGGATCATTTAGAACTTGAACTTATTTGGCGCCATCTAGTGGCTCAAAATCATATCGACTATAAAGAAACAGTCTGATGTTTCAATGTAAATTACTGCATATGAGGGTTATTGTTATTCTTTTCTTTACTATCATTGTATTGGTAGCAGTAGTAGTAGTAGTAGTAGTAGTAGTAGAAGTAGTAGTAGTAGTAGTAATAGTAGCAGTAGTGGTGTTGGTATGTCATAGAATCTTCTCCAATGACAGCACGAATGCCAAAGTTGCCAAAGGTGAAAGTTGAATCACTTTGCCTCCTTTGGCTCCATCTTGTGGCACAGTGTAAACAGTAAAAACTTGAACCATTAGCTATCATTATCACTCTTCCTATTATTGTCATTATTATCATTATTATCATTACCTGTGGGTTAAAGTAACCATTATAGTCAGGTTGTAATGCAACAGCCGAGTCAGAATTTAGCTTCTGCCATAAACCGAAGCCATACAATCTCAATGACACTGTCTCAACATGTGCACTGCTGATCCATTCATTTAGTTTAGTTTTTGTGAATGATTCATTTGAACAATATGGAGAGATCTACAAGTGATATAATGACAATCATCAATTTCATCGTCATCCAATAAATAGAATATTCTCAGTATTTGATCGTGAGCAGATTTGGTCGTAGCTGCCAGTTCGACCCACTAGATGTCCTGTTCTCCTTGAAAATGATGACCTATCACTTCATCCAGTTACTTGGCATCTTCTCTGTGATCGTGCCGAACTGTGCTGACACAGCTCACTTTTTCCTGGCATGAAATCCAGATGAAATGCTTCACTGTGCAGAGAGGCTTTGACCTTTGACCTTTATCTACTGGTCAGCAACAATTTCCACATGCTTTCAAATAAACCAGGCGGGGACACTGACCTGAAATGACCTGGCAAGGGGTTGGGGGAAGGGGGGGGGGTCCAAGAATACAACACAGACGTCCACATGGACAATGATAAAACTTAACCGTGGCAGTTCAAATGAAGGATCTTCAGTTTCCTACAATTAACACCTTTAACCTTTTATATGATGACACATCCGTCTGCAATCAACATTCACTGGCGCAAGACTGTTGAGCCAATGAGAGAGTTTCACCACATCGTCCACATGAGTCATCTGTCCACATCACCTGCACTTTGACTGATATAAAACCACATCGATCCAGATCAACGCAACGACATTAATATGTGGATGATCCAACACGATCAGATCAATGTTCAGAGTGAGTTCATGAAAAATGATGCGCATGCTTTCAGAAGATTGTAACAGAGCGATATTAGAGATCAAAATACAATTAAAAGTTGAATTTGAGAAATAAAGCACTTCATTCATTCCTTGCAAACATATACACGTCCATTCCTGGTATATACGCAGTATAAGAACTTTTCTCTCGGGTCATAGAAATCATTCAGTAGGTTACACACTCAGATAAATATCAATATCATTACACTGAATTCAGTTTGGCCGATGGAAATTGAAACATGTGTCTATAAATAAGTTCATAAGTGGCAAAATGACAGAATGTGAATGTATTTTAACACAAAATGAAGACAAATAATTTTACTTATTGTGCAAAAAGTACTGGTTGAAATGATCAGTAGCAAAAATGAATAACTTTATATTCAATCAACTAATGAAATAACATTTCATAATTATATTTAATATAATTGAATAATACATCTCTTATCTCATTTTATGTTACCACATTTTACTGATATTATTCCTGTTAGCACCGGGGTATTATGCTAATCTAGCCTTTGTAAACATTGTGAATACATTCTCTCTGTGTGAAGTGTAATTGTCTTATTTCTATTTATTTAGTATTTTTAGTATGATTTCCGGTCTGTTTCATTTCATTCTTTAAACTATGTACCTCTGAAATGAAACGTAAACCTTGTGTGTATTTCACTTTTAGAGAGTTCCTCATACTGAACCGTGTCATTATCCAGACGCTGGCTTCTTCCATGTCAATAAAAACGTATTAACTGTCCTGAATGTAAACGCAGGAAACGTATCAAGTCTTATGAAATCGCAAGAAATCACGGAGCAGTTCCGTGTCACGTCCTCTTACCTCGTGACGGAAGATTTCAGGGGGATTTCTTTCGCCCTGACTAAACTTTTGGCCGTTTTACCTTTGACCCAGAAACGGCGCCACCGTCAAATCTCGCGAGAGTTCCGGGCTCTATATAGAGACCAACCGCTGCCTGGAATCACGTAGTATCAAAGTGTCATCGGGAGATCCAGAGTAATCCTCACTCGGAAGATTTCACTCTTGAGACAGAGACAGTTCAGGTATGTTTTGATTCAAGGAGGCTCTTTCGACTCTTAGCTTTTGTTGTTATTTACTTACATTGTCTTACAGTAATGCGGAGGTGAATTAAAAACTTGAATTGAAGGTTTTCTCTTTCGTTTAGTTTCAGGAGACATGGCAGCCGCTGACGTCATCACACATCAGGTATGTGTAAAAACAGTTTTTTTATGTCGTTTTATGGTGAAATACATGTCATCACTGTATTTATTATGAATCAGCCTATAGTTTTTAATCATTTCATATAGCTCTTGAAGATTTAGTTGATATATAAAGGGTAACATTAATACATGTAATCAAAATAAGTAGTGTTTATCTATCTATACATATGTTTTATGTATAATTCTCAATATATAATGATATATAATAAAGATTAACATTAAGTTAATACTCTATACGTTAGATTCCGGCATATTTTAATTTGTACTGATTTTATTGATATTGATTTTGACTGACTGACCCAATCCTATTGAATTCTTATACTGACATAAAACCATATTACTTTTATTTCCTATTCATTTATTTTCATAACTGACACTGTTTAATTTATTTTCCATTGTCACTTATATTTGTTTCATTTTTTTGCGCAAGCTGTTCATAGACTGAGATTCATAGAAATTATGGAAAAATACAAATAGTATTACAAAGAGTATTCAAAGGTGTGCACACACACACACACACACACACACACCTGTGGTCTCAGTAACTGTAAATGTGAAGTGACTAAAAGAGAATTCATGTATTCATGTGCTGTGTCCTGTCAGAATGTGGTGGAGAGGGTGACCAGTCTCCCTCTGGTGAGCTCCACCTACGACCTGGTGTCCAGCGTGTACTGCAACACCAAGGACACACACCCTTACATCAAGACTGTGTGTGAAGCCGCTGAGCAGGGGGTCCGCACCATCACCTCTGTGGCCCTCACCACTGCTTCACCCATCATGGACAAACTGGAACCTCAGAGTAAGGACCCCCCCCCCCCCCCCCCCCCCCCCCCCCCCCACACACACACACACACACTGTCTATTCATAGGCCAGTATACTTATGTAAAACTGTGTCAGACATGTATGAAAACCATGAAGGCAAAGTAAACTGGTAAGTCATGTGCCGTCTGAGAGTCACAGGAAGTTCAGGCTCTGACTCGCATTGGACTTTAACACAGTTCTTCTGCCCCCTCATTAGTGTGAGAACATACTGTAAACCCTCATTTTACTCCCAAGTATTTTCTAATTAAATGTGCCGACATCGTTTGACCCCCCTCCCCCCATTGGTTTTCCCACAGTTGCCATTGCCAATGAACTGGCCTGCAAAGGTTTGGACAGGATTGAGAGAACGTTGCCGATACTGCACCAGCCCTCCGAGCAGGTATGTCGAGGATTCCCCAAAGCAGGTCGCAAAACCTTCCATTTCACAATCAATGTTGAGTCAACCGGAGAATTCGGCCGAGTCCCGTCTTTCTCCAACTGCGGGCCTCCGTTTAATTCGGGCACATTCCTGTCCCCTCTCACAGATCGTCTTCACTGCCAAAGATGTGGTGATCACGGCCAAGGACGCCGTGGCGGACAGGGTGTCCAGCGCCAAGGACACGGTGTCGGACACACTCACCTGCGTCGTGGAGAGGACCTGGGAAGGCGTGGAGCGGACCAAGATGGCGGTGCAGGGGAGCGTGGAGATGACGAAGACGGTGGTGCAAGAGGGCGTGGAGAAGACCAAGATGGCGGTGGGTGAGGGCGTGAGCACAGTGCTGGAGAGCAGAGTGGGCCGGCTGGTCAGCAGCGGAGTGGACACGGCCCTCAGTACGTCCGAGAGTCTGGTGGAGACGTACCTGCCTCTGACCGAGGAGGAGCTGGGTGAGTGGGATCGGTCGGGCGGTGGAGGGTTCGAGCTCGGTGAGGGCGCGCGTCCACCGTTGAGCACTAGGTGGCAGGGCAGAAGCGCTGCGAAGCATCTTAATGTAGCGCCACTGAAAACAAAGTGCGTCATGCGCGCTTTAGACTGAAGGAGGAATTTTCGTAAGGTTAAGTACTATGACCTCAACCGCTCTCTGGAAAAACAACCCACTTTGTACAACTGCTCCTTTTAGTGGGATAAACAACAACCGACGAGAAGGAGGCTTGTTTATCAGAACAGGCCGTGACTTTTCAGGCAGACGGACCATGTCGTTAAATAATGGATTTGGTCGTTTCCCAGAAAACAGGACGTTTTGGGATCATTGCCCCCCGAACCCTGACGTGTTTGTCAGAGGCCTGTTTTTCTGCCTCATTAAAAGGACTCATTGTTTAGAGTGTGGCCTGCACACGATTAACACCGTCCTGTTCGCTGTGTCAATACATTATTTGTTGCTCTACAGGAATTAGCCGGTGAATGATCTGCTTAACACATTCCTCTGACGTCCACATGCGACACACTAATGCAGCGCATTTCGCAGAGCAGATAGACTTGCGGTCCATGGATGTTCTTTAGAATCCGGCTCATTTTGCGTTTCCCTCCCTTGTGACAGAGCTGGAGGACAAAAGCGTCAATGGCTTTGATAGAAGGAAGATGAGCTACTACGTGCGCCTGGGTTCCTTGTCCACCCAGCTGAGGAGGCGTGCGTACACCAGGGCGCTGGCCAAGATGCAGGAGGGCAAGCAGCGCAGCATCGGATTCATCTCGGAGCTCAACTCCACTCTCGACCTGGTGGGTGCGCTTTCCACAAACCCGGCTGGTGGGACTCTCCACACCTCTTTAGACTTTGACCCCCTCCGGTGGTTTTTCAGAAATAAGTTTCCCAGCTCGTGAACAGTGATAAAGAAGCGCTTGTTTTTCCAGATTCAATACGGCAGGAAGAATATTGGCGAGGCCAACCAGATTCTGAGCAACAAGATCAGCTCTGCCATGTCGTGGAAGTCCAGCGGTCCAGACCAGCAGCAAGCTCATCCAGCAGAGGTACGGACTTAGTAAACAAATAACTAGGATCCCAAAGGTGGGAACGTCCCTCAAAACAGAGATTCATTAAGTTCCTCGTGGATTCAATTATTCCCGCCGTTAAGACTTTCATTTAATCTCTAAGTGACTTGTGTCCTCTCAGGTCATAGAGTCTCACACCTTGGCGCTGGCGCGGTCCCTCACCCAGCAACTCCAGACCACCTGTCTGGTCCTGGTCTCCGGTCTGCAGGGCCTCCCCAACCACATCCAGCAGGAGGCGCTGTCCCTCAGCCGCTCGGCCACGCAGGTCTACAGCAACTTCAGCAGGGCCAAGGTGCTGGGAGACCTGCCCGACGGAATGCTGGCCAGCAGCAAAGCTCAGCTCAGCAAGATGAGCAGCTCGCTGGACAACGTCATGGATTACCTGGTCAACAACACGCCGCTCAACTGGCTGGTCGGGCCCTTCTACCCTCAGATGGGCTCGGAGCACGCTTCCGCCGCCAACGCGGCGCCGTCCACGTCTCGGCCCAATCAGCCACCGAGACCGATGCAAGTGGAGATGAACTCACTGTGATGCATTGCAGCTTTATATTGAGCGTAGCAACGCGCGCTACTGCCTCTGATCCAACCTCCTGATTCATAGGAGCTCATTCACCTCTGATGTGGTTCAGTTTCTGACAGTTCAGCTTTTTTTTTAAAGTTTTAAAAAAAAAATCATTTCATATCCTGTGCAAGGTTTGATTGCAGATGTTCAATTAAAGCCAATCTGTAAACGTTCATTCATGTTCATACCTCTGCATAAAGCTTTATAGAACTGGTTATTTGTGGTGACTGGGTCTTTGTTTTGACTTTGGTCAACACCTGGTGCTACATCACACAAACGTCATCTGTAGTCAGGTAATATAAATATGCTTTATTGTGACTTTTTTTAAACATTAAAAGAAATGCACATTGGACACACACGCGCGCGCACACACACACACACACACACACACGCATCTTTGATCACCGTTGGCTGCGGCTTTGCCTGGACAGATACTCCATCAGACTCTAAAATACACAGACATTACCAGAGATGTTTAATGACACATTTACCTGCTCATGCTCCAATGACGTGAACAAATGAGTCAGGCGGGGCCTTTAAAAATATGAATATATAAATATGTGTAATTACCGTAAGCTTCTGAATCTGGCACCAGGCCACATCATCCAGCAGGTCCAGGTTGATTTCCCCTTTGGTCTCTTCAGAGAAGCTGACGGACTGAGAACAGGAGAGTAAACAGAATACAAGGCGAAGATCATATTAACATTCCAATCCATTATTGACACATGAACTCTTCAGTTCAACACATTTTTTTTCTACACTCCCTGAGACCGACTTTCCAAGAAAACCCACGGAGAGACGAGCCTCTGTACCTGGCCCAGAGCTGTGGTCACAGTGATGTGTGCAGCTGCACCTCCCATTGAACAGTGCAGATCTCCAGCCGAGTGGACCGACCTGAAGCGACACCACAGTCGGTTTATTCCTTTCAATTCGGTTTTGCATCAAAGGCAAAGCCAGCGATGGATACGGAGACGGGATTTGTTGAACCTGAGTTTAGGCTTGGGGACGGTGGTCTGCTCGTTGGTCCTGGTCGCGCGGCCGTGAGTCCTCTTGCTGGCGACGGTGGAGCCTCTGGGAGGAGAATAACAAAAGATGTCGGCAGCCTGCACCAAGACGAAGGGACTCGCGTATTCACTCGACAACCCGGTCCGACCTGAGGTTTCCGGTGCTGCTACTGCCCGCTAACATTCTGCTTCTGTTTCCCGCCTGTGGGCAAAGACACACCCGGAATTAGCAGCCTGCAGAATCTGTGACCTTTGACCCTGCATCCACAACCCTGCATATGCAAGTTCAGCCATGTCACTTGACAACAAACATTAAAAAGGCCATCATCTCCTCCAGCATGTGTCGTCCCATCATGGACAGCTGTACCTTCTTGGCTGAAGCCCTCTGGACCGTGGCAGAATGAGCTGGAGCACAACTGGTTGATTTGACTGCAAAAATAAAAGGAAAATGACTTTGTCGTCCAATCAGACTGATTTTTCAAAATCAGATGTTTTGTTGGACTTTTAAAGAAAGTAAAAAAAGACGAGGGTCACCTCTTTTACTGTGACTTCTCTTAAGGGGCTGGTCCATCCTGAGGGACTCGCTCTGAGAAAAAAAGAAGACACCACATTTAAAATGGACATTAAAAGTTGAAGTTCAGAAGAAGATGGCGGACTCCCGCTCACCCTCATGGCGATGGAGACCTCGCTGGCGGACATCTCTCCCTCTGTAAACACACCGGACATCAGAGGCGAGAACAGCAGGTTCGTTTCCATCTGTTTACATATTTACTTCCTGCTGAGTTTGGATTGTTGCTGCTGTGATGATTTCTATTGGACTGAATTGACCTGAACTGACAATCATCTGAAACAGCCAAATGTCACGTATAAGGGGAAAATCATCACTGCGCCTAAACCAGGTAGGATGGGCGCAAAGGTTCACCCTGCACCACGGACGTCTGATAAAGACCTGTGGTTTTACTCAGATCGGAGTGGGTTAGAGAGAGAGACTAAAGTGAAAACTAAAACATGGATAAAAAGACAATGTAAATGGCAGGTGGTGAGTCACGTGACGAAACGAAGCCTCTCTCACCACTGATTAAGTCTCCGATCCGCGTGCTGAGCAGAGAGGGGGGCATCTTCATGAGCTCCACCTCGAACACCTTGTCCACGGTGGACAGCATGTTGTCCAGTCTGCTCTCCAGCTCGTTCATGCGCTCCTGGGCTGCAACAGACAAACAAACGACCGGAAGTAGAGCGGAAGTCCAGCGTAAAGGTTATCGAACACACCGGAAGTACCGCACCTTCCTTCTCAAAGTGCTGGATGAACAGGGCCAGTCTGCTCTGCTTCATGTCCCGGCTCTGCTGCGCTTTGCTCGGCCCGTTCTTCCGGCCCCTCGACGGCATCTTCCGCCAAAGTCTCGCGCAAACTCACACACACACACACACACACACACACACACACCTGCGGTCCACGCACCTGGTGTGGGAGCGGCTCTGATTTAAGCACCGCACCCATGGGCGTAGCAAAGAGAGGGAGTGTGTGGGGGGGGGGGGGTAGTGGGTACCCCTGAGAGGCTTCAGCTGGGAAACAAATGTGTATTTTCTTTGCTCTTGGTGATTAATTATCATCATAGTTACGTAAACAAAGATGAGACGTATTGGTCAACACACTGAGATTGGAACTGAATAGAGTATAATGAAAAATGGGGGGGGGGGGGGGGGGGGGGGGTCTGTCTCCCCCCCTTTAAAAGTGATAATATGGTATCGCCCTTCCTTGACCTGTGCTGCAGAGGAGGAGTGGGGGAGAAACAACTTCTCTCAAAGTTCCTCACCATCGATATTTGACCCTCATTTATTGAGAAGTCTTCGTTGTGATGTAGAGGTTTATCCTGCTATTTCCTTTGAATTCCGCTTTCAAGTCCCTCATCATGTCTTGTATTGCTGTGTTTTGCTTGAGTGAACTTGTCCAGTCATGAATGTGGCTTATTCCAAATGTGACGTTTATATCAGCGATCTAGTTACAGTTATCCAAACAGTATTATTATTATTATTACTATTATTATTATTATTATTATTGTTGTTGTTGTTGTTGTTGTTGTTGTTGTTGTTGTTGTTATTGTTATTATTATTATTATTCAGTATTCTATATTATTTTATCTTATTTCATGATCATTTATTTTGTCAATCTGCCAAATACCATTCATAATCTGACATTTTCATCTCAGTAAAATACCACAGGCAACATTTTACGGGAACACATTAAATACAAAATATAAATAATACATTAATTAACCATTTAATATTAATGATATAGATAATGATAATTATGATAATAATAATATAGTACTTTAAGATTATATTAATTCATAAATAATATCAGATAGATGAAAAGATCTCTCTCTCACACACACATACACACACAGAAGGAAATTGTATTTACCTTGATCCACTTGTGAGTCTTCCAATCTTATAATAATACATTCTTTATTTAGTTTGTTATACCTTGTATTTGAATTTTGATTAATTACATTTTGATTTTCTAGTGATTATTGCCCAATTATAATAATTATTAGTTGTATTATTACTATTGGTAGCAGTAGCAGTAGCAGCAGCAGGAGTAGTAGTAGTAGTAGTATTATTATTCAGTATTTTATTTTTCTGTTATGTTTTGAATATGGCAGCTTATCAAGGAAAAAACATTTTTATTTTATTTTGTTTATTTTTATTTTATCTTATTTTATTTTATTTTATTTTTATTTTTTTTGTATCCATATGCCAAATGCCATTTATCTGTCAAATTTTATAGACGGTTTAAGGGAATTTTGCTCAAAAGTGGGTATTTACCCCCTCTGGCGGTTTTGTAT
>JAFBJT010111159.1:15979-30979 GCA_016785325.1 Chascanopsetta lugubris
TAGGGGGGGGAGGGGGGGAAAAAAAAGGAAAGAAGAAGAAGGGAAAAAAAAAAAGGGAGAAAAAGAGAGAGGGAGAGAGAGAGAGAGAGAGAGAGAGAGAGAGAGAGAGAGGTTTTCCTGGCTGAGCTGCGCGAGCGATTGTTGGAGGCCAAGGTCCTGGGTTTGTTTTCAGTAAAGTTGGCCGCTGGCGTCTTGGAGTGGACTGATTTTTAATGTGATGACACTGCTGGGACACCGTAGATCAGGGATATCTTTCATGGACTTTTCGAGGCTGCATCGTGGAGATATTTTAAGAAGCGGGTACAGGAAGAGCCAAAAAGGGGGCATAGTGGACAAAGGAGGCACTGCAGCTTCTGTCACATGGTGCCACATACGACAAAAAAAGCCTTTTCCCCCCATTAACAAATATAGAGAAAAACACATCTGTTAATAAAAGTGCACATTTGTTAGATTTATAATTCCCCCTCAAGTGACTTGTTTATCCCACATTCAAATAATGAGGTTTTCCTCCATGACCTTTAACGGGGTTAGAGAACGGCGCTGACATGTTTGCTCGATGAGTCGCATAAATGATTGGATTCCAAGGGAATTTTCATCACTTCCTGTTTCCCTCTCTGTTGATGACTATTTTGTGAAGAATTCAAAATAATTTCAAACAAATTAATAGATAAATATAAAACAATATGTTTGATTCATAATAGCATGGCTTGAAACGGCAACTGTCTTGAATTGTGTTTTGTTTTTGCACCGTTGTACGTTTAGAATACTAGTAATAAAGAAATACATATGTTCGGTCAATAAAGCGGGTTCTGCGTTGTTGTGCCGATGAGCCACGAGATTTAGAACATGTGCGATTCTCACACATTTAATGTGAGGCCCCTCAGATGACCGGCAATTATTCAGTATCCACCCACCTGAGTTATGCTTTTGAATCAGGTCCAGAAACACGTAATTACAGAACATTACGGCCGCTGGGACATAAAATGACATCATTTCTTTTCAGCCCATTAGACGTGTGAATGAAGTGTGTCACTTTGTGACTCTGACCTTTCACTTTCCAAACATGAACGGGTCCAAATGAATTTTTTGAAGAAAAAAAAAAAAATAGAAATGACTTCAAAGAGACTTTACAATGATGGACTCGGGGACGAAGCTCCACCCACTGCAGCCGCCAGCGTGATGACGTCACAAACCACTTCCATGTGTCGTCTCAATCGAAACAGCAACGTGAATCAAATCGGAATCCATACATGTCACTTGAGGATCCCAGTGTGATCGGGCAAGCGCCTTTAACGGTCGATAGTCTCTGGAAAATGTCTGGGTGTTGGTTGGAATATCTACTTTACAAAATCATGGCACAACAAATGAGATTTGGAATTTTTTTGGCTTTTCTGTGGTCGAACACACAAACACGGAGCCAAACCCATGAGGAGTGTATCATTCATACTTTGGGACGACAAACGACATAAACATGTGTTCCTGTTGTGTTCGCGGGGACATGTCCGAGGCGTTTCTGTGACCCGGGTTTATCCTGAGTCGGTCTGCTGACGAGAGAACAATGTGTCGGAGGAGGAGGAGGAGGAGAGCTCCTGCGCCGCCTCTCAAAAACAGCAGACCATAATGAGATGCGAGAGTGTGCGCTCGAGTGGAAAACAGAGGGGAGAAGGAGGTTAAATTTAGCCTGTGGTCTGGAGAGCCGGAGCCCTAATAGCTCCGCCGTGGTCAGCTGGTAGGCCACCGAGCCCCGGCAGATAGACGGGAGTGGAAACCCATCTTAAAGGAGCGTGCTATTTAAGCCGACCTCAGACCCTGTCAACTAAAACACATTCTGACTCCACGCAACGGACCTCGGAATCGACAAAAACACGCTCTTCGACTCCAGCGGGCGACTGTTTGGACGGATCGCTGACACAACTGCAGTATGGAGGCCCGAGGGTGGGAGTTCTGGAAAGTGGGCGGGTGCGTGAAGGTTAGCAGAGGTGAATGTGGTACCTCTTTGAGGTGGTCGGCGCTGCCCCAGGACGCTGAGCGCTGGTGAGGGTTTCCCTGCTCGGCTCCTTCGTCGTTCCAGAGGCCTGGAGTCTGAGACACAGAGGGGGGGAGGAGGGGGGGGGTGGGAGATGCTGACTCATCATCACATGTGACACAGGTTGACATCATTTCCTCAAACAGGCAAACACAACATTCATGTGGCATGAAACACCTGCTAAATTAAAACTACTTGAAAAGGTGCCGTGTGCAAGATTGTGGTCATTTTTGTCACTTTTTTTTAAAGATATTGCAAAACAACATACTAACATTTTCATGAATTTGTAATTACCCAGATCATCTAAAAAATGTTTTATTACCCTTAAATGAGCCCCTTTAATGAATATTTAAATGAGGAGCGGGTCCTCTCAACGAGGGCCGCCATGTTTTCACAGTCGCCCAGAGTGGACGCGCTAAACATCGTTTGAGTTTGAACAGGACAGATCCAACGTGCAACTTCACCTCTAGATGTCACCGAATCTTGCACACTGCACCTTTAAGAAGCAGAATAAACCTGCAGGTTCTCTGGTTTGTGGTGTGGATCACTGAGATCTGATACAAACAGCTGAGGCCGCATCTCTCTTTCCAGACACTGAAGAAAACGAACCTGCCACGACCCGGATCAGACTCTGTGTTTTCGAGCCCGCTGCAGTAAATGATAGCGTTTGAGTGCGAGTTCGTCCTCTCAACGCGTACGGTTCGTCGTTGGGTTTGTGTTTTCATACAGTGTCAAATATACAAGTACACAATTCGGCCTTTGTGACTGAACCCGACCAGAATACAATTCAGAAAGGTGAAGAACAGCCTGAATGCAAATCCAGACTGGTAAGATTATGGTGTGGAACTACTGATACTCACCGAACGTCCACGGTTGAAGTTGTTTTTTTTTTTATGTGCTAGTTTCATGAAGTAAGCAAACAAGGAAGCTTGATATATTTTCCTCAAACCAGCACAAACATCTGCTCTCGATTAACAGCGCAAAAATTACATTTGCAACTTTAGCGTGAATTCTCCTTTACCTGCATTTTCCTAACTACCTGTTGTGTGTATGTGAGGCACTAAGACAACACAGGTGTTTTTCCACAACAGTCCCTTCCAGAACGTTTTGGGCGGGATGTGTGTGACAGCAGTAAATGAGTGTAATGTGTGTTGTGTGCCGTGTGCTGAAAAATCTGGAATCAATGAAGATGAGGAAAAACCAGTCATGAGATATCGTCCCCGAGGAAAGAAGAAGGTTTGGGGGGAGAGTCACTGACTGTTTCCATCAAGGTCAAGAGGAATACATCTGTGTCAGGGCGTAAGACTATTCTGGTCTTTGGGACGGAGCCGTGTGCTGCCTTCCAGAATCCTCCATCTTTTCCTCATCACTCACAAAGACAAACATTGCTGATGAATGTAATTTAAAGGTGCAGTGTGTAAGATTTGATGACAGCTAGTGGTGAGGTGGCACGTTGAATGCATCACCTCACCCTCACCCTTCTGAACATGCAGGAGAGCCTGTGGTCGACTTCAACTGTTATTGAAACTCCAGTTATGTTTGGTACGTCCACTCTGGGATACTGTCAAAACATGGCAGCCCCCGTAGAGAGGATCCACTCCTCATGTAAATATACGTTAAAGGGCTCGTTTAAGGGAAATGGGAACAAAAACACATGTAGGAGATGATGAAAATGTCCTTTAACAGGAGAATCAAATAATGTGTGTTGACTTGAAGACGTCACTGTCAGCAACAGGTGACATTCAGTCGTCTTTCAAACACCTGTCTGTGTGTGTGTGCGTGTGTGTGTGTGTGCGTGTGTGTGTAACAGCGTGAGTCCGTTTTGTGTTGTTGTAACAGCAGAATGAAAACATCTAATAAACACAACACTTGGAGCATAGAGGCAGATCTGTCAGAACAGAACATGTCTGTTCCACCTCCACTGCACCGAGCAGGAAGCGCTGGAATTATGTAAATATATGCAAAAGCAGAGAGACTGAGGATGTTTCATAGGCTTGTTAGAAACCACACACTCCCCCCCCCCCAATCCCCCCTGATTACGCATATCAACAGGGCCTCCGGTCCTCAAACAGATCCCCGAAACATCTGACGTGGCTCTGGTCAGCGCGGTGGTCCTGAGGGTCAGTGTCTTCGCGCTGCCTCGTGTGTGACCCTGCACAAACAGAAGGGGGCTCTGTGGCTGCCCTCCGCTAAAGCACAGGCCTCTCCCTATGATATGGAATATCACACTGAATAATGAGGAACACCCGTGAAGCCGTTTGCTTGCTGGCACTGGTGCTGCCCCCCACCTCCCCCAACCCCCCGACCCCCCCCCCCACCTCCTCCTAGAAAAGGACAGCGGATTAAATGGCTGCTTGTGCTCGCATAAAGGCAGCACTATGCCCAGCCACACTGGATAGCAGATGTGCCGTTAGCCTTTAGCATTAACATTTTGCGCATGGCCTATGGAATGGCTGTTTGAAGCCAGAGGCTGGGAGCTGCGTACTCGTATGCACGGGAGGCAGGCTGCAGTTGGAGGGCGCACCCGTCTTTATGGAGCAAGTGAACTTTGCTGTTGAGGAAAAACTAAGTTCTCACAGATGTGCAGTGACGTCAAGGAGGCATGTAGCGCTCGCCGCTCGTACCTCCATGTGAAACGCTTGGTAATTGGAGGAGAGTTTTTCCATTTTCCGAGTTCCCCCTGATTGGAAATCAAAAGAGCTGATGGGGAGAGGGGGGGGGTTTAGAGGGGTTCAGGGCAGAACTTTAACGTTTTCTTTTGCAGGATGAGGTGGAGTTACTGGACATTTTGAAGTGAAATTCCAGGAAAATTAGCATTTTTTCCAGAATTTTCAGAGCCCTTCTAGTTCCAATTAATGCTGTTGAGGAATTTTTGCAGGTCAACCTGCTTCTCTGCAATGACGTCAGACCCTTTGCTGAGTAAGATAATCTTCCAACAATATTTTAATATATGTCTTTTGCATGAAAATATTCATTCCGAGAAAAAAAAGCGAACATTAAAGGTACAGTGTGTAAGATTTGGTTTCCAGGAAAATTTGCATTTTTTCCAGAATTTTCAGAGCCCTTCTAGTTCCAATTAATGCTGTTGAGGAATTTTTGCAGGTCAACCTGCTTCTCTGCAATGACGTCAGACCCTTTGCTGAGTAAGATAATCTTCCAACAATATTTTAATATACCGTATGTCTTTTGCATGAAAATATTCATTCCGAGAAAAAAAAGCTAACATTAAAGGTACAGTGTGTAAGATTTGGTGACATCTAAGTTGCATATTGTATCCATCACCTCGTCCCTCCCTTTTCGAGCTCTCAGGAGAAGCTATATACATAGTTATTATACCGGTTGTAGTGATCATGCATTCGTAGAAATATCAGTATACAATTTTAACAGTAACAGAAATTTTACAGACTGCACCTTTAAGCTATCCACAAACTGAAAATCGTAGCATGAATTCATCATAAACGCCATAAAAGACGGTGTAATGACGCATCACGTTTAACCACTTATTAGCTACTGCCTTGCTTTTAAAGGACCATAGAAACAAACACTATATGACAAGGTTCGACTTGTGTCCACCACAGACTTCATTTCAAAACTGTAACTGAAAAACCGAAAACTAAAATAGAACCCACTGAAACTTAAACCACTGAAAACCGAATGTAACGTGAGTGTACCTGTGGCGTTAGCATGCTGGCTCACTTCTGTCTTTTTGTGCGAGGATGAGAAATGAGGCCGCCTCTAATTGACAGACGCAAACAGACCAGTGCAAAAGCGGCCTCTTTGTGACTCATGATGGTGGCGACACTGATTCATGACGGCCTCCTCTGCACAGCCTCCACACGGTGAGAGTGGCGCTGACAATAATTGTGTTATAAATCCTAATAAACAGCCATTATCAGTGTTAGGAAAATCATAACAACACTGGCGCTGACTTTGCCCCTGGCTTGTGTCTGTGCTGTTTACATTTAAACCAACAATTACACAAATGTAGTCCTGGGGGGGGGGGGGGTTAATTTATTTCCTAAACATAGCATCTCAGATACCCAGGGGGACTTTCCACGCTAGCCAGTGTTAACTCCCGAGAATGCAAATGACTTATCAACAGACCACACCTGCCATGGCAGAGGTCACATTTCTTCTGTTGATCTCAGCTCGGAATGAAACCCATCATTTCCCTCCAGTTATCCAAAGTACAACAAGACGGTTAGGAATACTGCGGGGCAATATTGACTGTTCCCCAAAAGACAAATTGCCTGTTGGCGAGAACACCCACCTTTGTTTACCTCAGAGGCCCTTTTTATCACGCTACCTCTTGAACTTCCGGCCCAGGTTGTGTGTTTTGTCGACTTGTATGCCAGGTGTTCTGTATGATAATGATAATAAAAAAAAGCCTGCGGCTTTCTTCCCATTATGATTCCCACCCAATGGGCTGCACGCCGGCAACATCCTCAAGAATCCAGCTCTGTTCCAAAGCAGGAAATAATGACTGGTGCTTCAATGGAACTGCTTTGGAATTTGGGGCTGGTTTGTTTAGATTGCACGTCGAGACGTGTGAGCGCAGTTGCCGTTACCATTATCTGGTGAAGGGTTTACAGATGAGGATGTGCTTTTTGATTAGGCCAGTTGACTTTGTAAATGTTGCATTCCAGAAAACCACAGAGAAATGATTAAAGGGCCATTTGGGTTTCATGTCCGACATTAATCTTTGTACAGATGAGTCATCGCTTTGCACTCGGATCATGAGGCAAACATCAGGAAGTGGTCGTGGAGCAACGGTGACAAAATTCGAATCATATAACTGGATTCACTGTGTCACTAGTTCAATGTCTGGTAAAATGAATCACACCATTTAGCATCTGTAGTTGAAAACAGCTGGTTTAGCAGCTGTGGCAAAAGCAAAACTTCACCGCGCACATCCATGATAAGTATCTGAACCAACGGACCATTCCAGAGTCAAGTCCAAGAACAAATGAGGAAGTTAGCACGCTAACGCTTAGGGTTCGTGAAGCTATAAAACATAAAGCATGCCAGTAAATGGCCTCCTCCAGAACTTTGATGAATTTATGGATTTAAAAAAAAACCACGGTTGCTATCAATGGAAAAACTGGCAGTGGAGCAGTTGGCTGACAGCCACAGGTTAGCTCGAATTGATATGATCCCAAATATCTGATTACCCAAGACTTGCGTTAGCTACAGATCATTATTAAGCAATCATCTAAAATCCAATCCAAGAATCCAAACTACTTTTTCACCGGAGCGATGAAAACTTGGGAAAAACCATCTCTTTGATTCTCAAAGTCACGGCCTCATCTGGCGTCTGCAGGCCAAGCCTGTTTGGCACCTCTGGTTCAGCAGCTGTCACCAGAGCAAAACTTCACATGGGCGACACTGAGCCAATACATGAAAAAGCTTTTTTCCCCTGACTCACGGCGGGAAGCTTGTTTATTCTGCCTTTCAATCGTTGTGTTTATATCATAACAAATACAGTGCTCAGATTAGCCATTTGAGCTCATCGTGTAGCAGAAGGAACTGGCGGTCGGCCGGCCGTCGTCCGAAAGCCCTTTGTGCGGCGTTCAAGTGCAACTTTTAAGCAGGAGGTGACGCACGCCGTTTGATCGGGCCAGCTTTTGTCTGCGCGCGTTCTTTGAGGTGGGCCTGGTGTGTCAGGGCCCTCATTTTCATACAGACATGTCTGTGTTATGTAACCACAGGGCCTATGGCGCACGGACCTATCCCGGAACAGCGATTAGCATATGTATGGTCCCCTCTGCTCCTCCACTCCCACACAAAAGGCAGGCGGGCCACGCAGCCACAAGGGCCAGGTGGTGAGCAGTGGGATTTCTCCCGTCCTAAGCCTCAGCCGGGGGGACAGGTGCAGACAACTTCACCTCCATGCAGGGCTACGTTTCAGCTCAAAGGAGAGGCTGTCTTGAACTTGAGCAGCGCTCCACAAAAGAAGCCGGGGACCTTTTGTCTGCTGGCTTTCTGCTGTTGTTGTCGTCTTACAAAAAAAATTTAAAAAAAATAAAAAGGGCCAGGGCCCAGGCATAGCTTGTTAACAGGAAATGGTCTGGTACGATCCTTGGGAGAGTTTGTTCTCTCAATCGCTGAGGGGTTGCCAAGTGCGTTCACTCCCTCGTGTCAACACAATACTGACAAATGTTTTCCATCTCAGAAACTCCATCCACCTATCACTTCACGGGACGTTTGATTCCAGCAGAGGAAATAAGACTGTAGTCGAGAACAAGTCGTCATGTTTCACAGAGTAATATGTCAAAGGGCTGTAGGTAAGGTGAGCTGGTGTATGATTTCGTCTTCTAGCTGAACATTTTTGGGACATTTGATGGATGTCTTGGTCAATTACTAATTGATTTATCAGATAAAGAGAAACATTTCATTGTAACATTTCCATCTGGAAGAGGCTCTTTGGAATAACTTGGAAAAGAGGAAGTGTCGATGCTATGAGAGGAGCCATGCTTAGAGATTCTAAGCGGTTATTTGATCACCAAATGAGCTGCCAACTACTTTAATAATTCTGATATTTGATTCTGGTCAAATAAATCATTGTTGTTGCACCTAGAGCTGAAAGAATAAGTCGAATAATCGATTATAAAAAAAACATCTGATTAGAATTTTCCTGAATCAAAGCTTTGTTTACTTAATTTCACCACCACAAACATGCTGTTGTTTCACACAGACTACTATTATTTTTATTACTATTTGTGGTTACAGCTGGTTCTGGAATAAAGGACAAGATGTACTATTCTTTTCACCTATTAAAATAATCGTTTCATCAAATCGAAGAAGATAATCGTTCCATTAATCGATGACAAAATTAACCCATAGCTGCAGCTCTGGTTAACCCTTCACCCGACTGGATTTTAGGTCAAACTAATAAAACACGATATAGTCAAGATGATGTCACAAAGGACAATATCAAAGAAAGAGGTTGTATTTGTAAGATCTTTGATATTTTGGGGGGTTTCTGTGAATTTCCCAAGACAGGCTAATAATCCAATTGATTTTCCATACTTGTCGGGCCGTTCCCGAGCCAAGCAGCAGGAACCCTGTAATTAGGAGGTGTTTACTCTGCGCACAGCCACTTCAAGAAACCCGGCTCTGCTCTGCCCTCTCAGAACTTCCTCGGCCTACACACAAAGAAATGAAGCCCATGTAAATGAGGCTTGGCTGTCCTCATTCAGACACATGAAAGGCCTCTGTTCGCCAAAGAGGCGAGCAGCCCTCGTCATGATCATACATATTCAATATTCTTTCATAACACCCCTCCCTCCCTCTCCTTCGGAAGAAACAGAAAAGGGAAATTAAGCCTCTTTGAGCGAGAAAAAAGAAAAAGAAAAAACTGTATTTAGCCCAGGGTCACATGGAGAGATTTACGGCTGATCAGGAGAGAGGCTGCTCTCCAGGAATACTGTGGTGGAGCTCAGGGTCAATGTGGAAAACATCCACGGGCCTTATAAAGCGCTATAATGCTTTAAATTGCGCTGCTGGGAGGGTGTTTTTGGACTAGTTGCCCCACAGTCTAATAGGCCTCCGTTGGCAGCAGCCTCCACCACCACCACATCACTGCGCTGCACTGACAACTCTGGCCAAGGATGGTAAGTGTTTTCCTTCACACACACACACACACACACACACACACACACCATGACGCACACCAGCAGTTATATGAAAAGTCCTCACAAGCACAGTGAGGTGAGGCGAGAGGAGACACACCAAGCTAAGGGTGGGCCTGATAACACTTTGGTCATTTTATGTAACAATTTCAAAAATTCAATATCGCAACCGACCGCAGCTCAATGCAAAGGCAGCAAGTCAAATGATTCCAGACTTTTGTTCTTTTGTTTCACTGGATTGAAACAAGGGGTCGAACAATCTTGTCTTTTCAATCCTGACAGTTATTTATAATCAAATGTATTTAAATAGCACTTCATTACGTTTTGAGGCGCTTTACGGTGCAGTTTACAGTCACCCTGTCACAAACATTCATACAGTGCATCTATGAGAACATGTGGGCTTCAGTGTCTTGCCCAAGGACACCTCAGCAGGTGGAATGGACAAACTTTATTTTGAAGAGGATTTTCTTACGCATCGGAGTGCTGTTTATATTTACACTCCTTAACAGTAGGTGGCGATGATGAATAAATGAATGCTAAATGAATTTGAGAAGTTAAGGTGGGTCCTGAACCCAGACTGATATTTAGACTAACAATCGAAACTTTCACCGCACCACATTCATCAGCAGTGAATCATGTGACTTCTAGCCAATCAGACAATGTGATGGTTTGGACCCTGAGTGAGAAAAGTGAAAAAGTCAAATCTGAAGAAATAATGAAGAATAAATGTAGAGCGGCGACACTGGAAAGTAGATCCAATCAGCCATCCATGTTATAGTTTGCACGACTTCCTGTACCATTTTCAGAGTAAAAGTCGTGAACCAAATGTCCCGTTGACTGAGTCCATTCATGAGGATCACAAGGATTCTATATATTTAGCTTCATTCTGTGTTGAATGATCTCTGAGGGGGATATTCGGCACATACATACGGACCATTTCACCGGAGGTGACGCAGCGATGGTTCCATGAAGCGCTCTGTCCCTGCGCTGCAGAACATATCCGGAGTGGAGACACAGCCCTGATTCATGGCACAGGCTATTTTCAGGGAATCATACATCCGATGGGTTCGAGAGAGAGTAGGCTGATGCTACTGAAATGAAACCACAGCCCACCCTTATTCAGACGTCGAGCCCAGACACGATTCTCTCCGGTACCTGTGTAGCTTTGTCTTTCATACAGGAGGGGTAGGGTCCGTGGGAGTCCCGAGGCCACTGTCCGGTGAGGTACGGACCCGTGATGGCGTCCAGGGAAGACGTCCTCCGGATGGCACTGGAGCTCCGGACCTGCAGCTTGGACCTTTCCGCTGTGAATGGGGAGAAAAACAAAGAAACCGGATGAGACGCAGGAACGTAAACACACACATACACACTCATGCAGGCAGCAGAGCCATAATCCCCGGCGCCCTGAGGCGTCGTTGACAAGTCTCGGTGCCAACTTTCCCGGTTGTGTCAATAAGAATAAGTTGAACTTACAGTGTTAAAATGTCACCGTGTAACCAATCTCTCGGGACAAATGTGTAGCCAAGCCCTGGGAGCCGTTTACGCAGCAGCACAGTGATTCTTAATGCTTTACATTTCTGGCAAAACAAATCTTGTAAATAAGCCGACGGAGAAGTAAATACTTTATCAAGAGACAGTATGTCTCCGAGGCAGGTTTCCGTCGTTGTGGAGGCAGGAAAAAAAATGGAATGTAATATTCACAAATTGTAAACAATGATTATTCCTTTTTATTTCAATTTATGGCCATTTAGCGCTTGCCATGGTTGTAATTTATGGAATAAATTGTCATGAGAAATGTGATTTTATGGCCGAACTGCAGCCACTCCCTAAACGCAGAGGCCGGTTAGCACGCCAACACTTTGGTAACGCTCATCTCAAAGTCAAAGCCCATTCAGTTACGAGTCTGTGGTTAGAATGAGCCAATGAGGATTTAAGGTTTTGTCACACAATAAGACAAACGGGAAGATCACTCATGGACTTTTGATGCTTTCATGACACTTGTAAAAAGCTAAAGTGGCTAAACGACAGAACAGCCCGTTGGGGATATTACATGTTTTCATTGTATCGGAGGCGATGACTCTGAAATCGTAACGGCGGTATTGTCGTAAAATAGCCTGAGGTTAGCTTTGTTAAAATTCAGACAATAATATTCACGCTTTAAAACGGTGATTCTCGTGTGGTGGGTCGCAACCAAAAAGTGGGTCACGGCAAAGCTGTGCTTTTATTTTGAAGGGGATTTTCAATGCTGTCCGTTCACACTACTTAACTGTAGGTGGTGATGATGCCCTGAAATGCTGATACGCACACACACACTCCATTTCACAGAGAGAAGAAAAGCAGCAAAGTTTGTTTACAGATGCTAACGGACCAAACGCAAGTACGACACCGGCTACATGAAACATTTTGTTCTGTTGATTTGGGTCGCGGCTCGTTATTGAGGGGTGGTGGTGGTGGTGGGGGGGGGTGGGGGGGGGGGGGGGGGTTCATCGCACTAGCGCGATGAAAACATGCGGGTAGGCTTAAAAAAAATAAACATTTATTTCAGATAGCCAAAGAATTGTAGTTCCGAGTCGTTGTGTGTGTGTGTGTGTGTGTGTGTGTGTGTGTGGGGGGGGAGGGGGACATAGAGAGAAATGTAGCGTGATTTTCCCATATTGAAAGAATAAAAATATTTACTCAGGTCCCTGGCAGAGAAAAGAATCTCCCAAAAAACAAAACATTAAAATCAACACTTCTGCCCTCACATCTGTTAACTACTGCAACGGCCTTTCATTAATACAACCCCCCCCCCCCCCCCCCCCCCCCCCCCCCCCCCCCCCCCTCCCCCCACACCCATCAGGAAAAACAAGGACAGATTCTCGCCGTCTCTCTGCGCAGCAGAGTCAGAGTGGGTCTGAGAGCCGAGGCCTGAAGCAAATGTAAATGGCTGAGCAGAAGTATCTGATGTTACGAGAGCAGGCGGTGGTGAGCCAGGGCAGTTAAGCACACACCACCCACATAAGAACTCATAAACAACCACACCACAATGCACATCAATACTGCCTGCATCCACTCAACATTCCTGCAGTGACACGCAGTCAGAGAGAAAAACAAAACATGCAAACACAAAGACACTATGAGATCAGTGCGAGGCTGCAGAAGTGGATTCACTTCATTAGCTTGCTTTCTGACGGACTGGAGGAGGAAGACTGGGCCGCAAACAACCCATCGATTGGAAATATCTTTATCGATAGGAATAGTGGCCAATCGATGGTAATCGATTAATCGGGTCTGTTTAAAAGCATGGTGCGTGCCTCCTGAGGTGGAAGCAGGAAACGGTTACGTAAGAAAGTTGGACGTAGCGTCCGTGACATCACCCGTTGGCGGTTCACTGGTCGCCATCTTGCCAATGCCTGACTCCCACTACTTCCTGGTTGGTCTAAAAATAAGCAGAGAGGCGGCGCACAGGCAGAGCTGCAGGTGGGTGCGTGGTGCTGTCGTAGCAGCCACGGAGCAGGACGGGTCTGCCCAGGTGTCACTCAAGAGGCCACGCCCCTTAAATATGCACAATTTCAAATTCTAAATAGAATAAAAATAAGAGCCGCCCCCCATACAGCTGTCATGTGATTGATTGAGACCAAATCTGTAGTTTGTACCAGACTTTAAACATGTTTCATTCCCCTCTGAACATTTTAACATGGGAGTCTTTTGAAGGCAGCCTCAAGTGGCCACCCTGTGAACTGCAATTTTTCCCAGCTCCCTATTGGCCTCATCCTTCAATAATGAGGCCATTTTGGTGAGATGGCCTCATTCCTGCTGAGCAGGTCACTCAACTTTAACATAGCATGTGTTTGTAATATTAGATTAAAGTGCTTGACCACAGTGTGCAATCAAAGCATTATCACCGGATTAATGGATTATGAAAATAGTTGCGGCCCCAGATTATAACAAAAAAAAAGAGGACATTTCCTCTACTCCCGATCTAAGCAGGCTGAAGCTGAGGCCTTTCCAACATCACACACACACACACACACACCCACACACAGTGTAAACCATCTACACGAGGCTAGCAAAACTACACAGCCATCCATTTATTGTTGTTCTTTGTCAGTAGAACACACAGGGCCAACCCACCCAAAGGCATTGCCTAAGTAAGCTTACAGGGCTACAGTAAAATTCCCTGAAGTACTGTAGACAAAGGAAGCAGGCTAAATTTCCATCAATATTGATATAGGCCAAGCCGTTGCTCTCAGAACCCAGGCTTGTGGTTATTTTCCACCGTCTCCCCACTCCACTCGCCAGACTAGAATAATCTCCTGATGAGAAAGGAGAGGCAAGAAGTGTGAAAGGAGGCCAAGACATCAAAGATGTCCATCTGCTGATTTCAGGGATAAGTGAGTGGTGTCTGTGATATTAAAGACCGCGTCTTTTTGGAATAAGGACTGGCAGTTTGAGGAGCTGAGGAGGGAGAGGAGGAAGGAACAGGGAGAGATCTCCACATTTCCAGGGATAAATGGGTGGTTTATTAACGGAGCAGGCAGCGGCAAATGTGAAAGCAAACATGTGGTCCAGATCAGCAAACCATGGCAGAATGGTTTCCTTTAGGTTTTCTCAAGGCTGCTGGAGGGAAAACCAAAATATTTACTTTTGTCTTGTGATCAAGGAACAAAGTCGCAGCACATTCTGGAATCTCGGTATCACTCACTTCAAATGAAAGGAGACTTCACCTTGAAGCAACAGATTCCAAATAACATCACATCCAAAAGACATATGGACGATACTAGATGTTTATAATGAAGCTCAGAGGAGCAGGATGGGGTTGCTCACACTTCAGAATACTGTACGCTGGTTATACTGCCTCTGCTGATCCCTTATTATGATGATTCTCATTCATTCTCATTGTACAAATTCAATTTGTGGATTATTTATTCATCGTCTAAAAGTACGAGTGGAAATGTTCAACATTATCCAGCCCCTCATTCTGGAGATTTAGCAATCTTCTTAATATAATACTAAAATAAATATTTACAACGTAAACTAAATAAAAATAAGATTACCTATATATCATTATATATATATATTCAATTTACTATGAACTACCAATAAGGTGAGTGCAGGTCTTACTGCAGTAAAAGTGGACCCACCAAAGATCTTTGGAGTTTGAATGATATCTGAGAGCTACCACAGGTTCTCCTCATGTTCAGAAGGGTGAGGGTGAAGTGATGGATACAATATGCAACTTCACCTCTAGATGTCACCACATCTTACACCCTGCACCTTTAAGTTTGTCCTTTCTGGGCTACCCTGAAAAAAAAAAATGGAGGGTGCAATGAGGCTGCCCTTGTTGAGAAGAGCTGATCCTGA
>JAFBJT010111159.1:39062-41562 GCA_016785325.1 Chascanopsetta lugubris
ATTCTGTATACAACTCCATTAGACTTTTGTCTGTGACTCTGTATAAACTCTCGATATACTGTAATTAAAGTATAAATGATGTATAACTCATAATAAGACACATATTGGTACCTCTGTGTTCAAAAAAGACATAATGGAACGTGGCCCACACATCAAACTTGCGTTTAGCTGTATGGTACTTCTAAGTTGTACCACTAGGCGGAGCTAATGCCCCATTGAGGTACAGCCCTGACGTCAACAACATAAAGATGTCTGACCTTGTCGTACAGAGAGTCTCCGGACACCGACAGGTCTTTGAGTCGAGTGTTGAAATGTTGGATCTTGTCCTCGTTGGCCACGACTCTCCACACCAGAGACTTCTCCGTTGTGTTGTCACTTCCTGTCCCGTGTGAACCTCCTCCACCTTGGCTTCCTGCCCCGCCTCCCCAACTTCCTCCCTCTCCTCCTGCTCCGCCTCCTCCCCAACTACCTTCTTCTCCACCTCTTCCTCCCCAACTTCCTCCCTCACCTCTTCCTCCTTCTCCTCCTCCTCCCAGACTACCTCCCTGTCCTCCGTCCCCGCCCCCTCTCCCTCCATCGCCGCTCCCTCTCCCTCCGTCCCCGCCCCCTCTTCCTCTGTCCCCGCCCCCTCTCCCTCCGTCCCCGCTCCCTCTCCCTCCGTCGCCGCCCCCTCTCCCTCCGTCCCCGCTCCTTCTTCCTCCGTCCCCGCTCCCTCCTCCACCTGACCCCCCCCCTCTTCCCCCCTTCCCCTCCTCCCTCCGTCCCCGCCCCCTCTCCCTCCGTCCCCGCCCCCTCTCCCTCCGTCGCCGCCCCCTCCTCCTGTACAGCTGCACAGCTCCAGGCGGCGGAGGATGTGGGTGGTGTTGTTCTCCACCCTGGTCAGTCTCTTGTCGTGGTCGTTGACCCGGTTCTTCACCAGCCCCAGGTCCAGCTCCACGTCTCCGATCCTGTAGGCCTGGTCATCGAACCGGTCCAGAAACACCGTCCTCAGGTCCGTCAGCTCCTTTTGGACGTGGTCCTTCAGGCCGTCCTCCAGGTGCGAGCAGCACTGCTCCGACTGCTGCACCGTGTTGTTGACGCGTCGCTCCACTTCCTGCAGCCGCTTGTCCAACAAATCAGGCGTCACCACGACATCGCCCCGCCCTCCTCCTCCTCCCCCTCCCCCTCCCCCTCCCCCTCCTGTGCCGATTCCACCGCTGCCACCGAACCCGCCCCCTTTGGTTCCACCGTCCTGGTCGTTCCCGCCTCCTGCTCCGCTCAGCCTGTTTCCCAGACGGTTCACCAGATCCTCCAGAGACTCGGAGCCGGAGCTGATCTTACGTTCGGCGTCGGTGACTCGTTTCTGGAGGTCGTTGACCCCGCTGCAGCAGCCCTGCAGACGCATCACGTCGCGCCGCAGCGTGTCCACGCCCTGTCGGTACCGGACGTCCACGGCGTTCAGCTGCTTCTCCAGAGCTCGGATTCGCTCTCGGTCCTCCTGCTGCTGCCGCCGCAGATCCTCCACGCCGGCCTGAGGACACAACCTGACTTTACTTAACCTGCAGGTTACACACGTTTGTTAGATTAGTGATGTCTTAGGATCCAGCAACCAATCAACCAACCAATTATTCAACCAGCCAACCAACCAACCAATCAATCATCCAACCAACCAACCAATCAATCATCAAACCAACCAACCAATCATCCAACCAACCAATCATTCAACCAGCCAACCAACCAACCAATCAATCATCCAACCAACCAACCAATCAATCATCAAACCAACCAACCAATCAATCATCCAACCAACCAATCATTCAACCAGCCAACCAACCAACCAATCAATCATCCAACCAACCAATCATTCAACCAGTCAACCAACCAATCATTCAACCAATCATTTAACCAGCCAACCAACCAACCAATCAATCATCCAACCAACCAACCAATCAATCATCAGACCAACCAACCAATTAATCATCCAACCAACCAATCATTCAACCAGTCAACCAACCAATCATTCAACCAGCCAACCAACCAACCAATCGATCATCCAACCAACTAATCATTTAACCAGCCAACCAACCAATCAATCATCCAACCAACCAATCATTCAAGCAATCCACCGACCAATCATTCAACCAGCCAAACAAGCAATTGATTAATCAATCATCCGTCCAACTAGATAACCAATCAATCAACCACTCAACCTACCAACCTCACAAGCAATCAATCAACTAACCAACCATCCAACTAGATAACCAACTAATCAATCAACCAAGCCATCATTGCACCAACCGACCAACCATCCAACAAACCAATCATCCAAGCAACTGACTAGATAAGCAACAAATCATCCAACTAACCAAAAACACAAGCAATCAATCAGCAAGCCAACCATCCAACAAACCATCCAACCAGCCAAGCAACCATCCAACCAGCCAAGCAACCAAGCAACCAACAAACTACACAACCAACGAATCAATCTTCCAACCAACCAAACAACCAATTATCCAACCAA
>JAFBJT010111159.1:46562-53620 GCA_016785325.1 Chascanopsetta lugubris
AGGTGATCCAGACTCGAGCTGCAGATCCAGGCTTGGATGAGAACAAGAGCAAGGCCAGGACTTGGACTAGGGACTGGATCAGGACTAGGACTAGGAGCAGGACCTTGACCAAGAACAGGTGAAGGACCAGGACATGAAATTGGAGCAGGAACAGGAGTGGGACAACATCAGGGAGAGGACCAGGACCAGGACCTGGGCCAGGACCTGGTACAGTACCAGGACTTGCACTTAGAGCAGGACTTGGACTACGACACTGGACATTGACATGGATTAGAAGGACTTGAACAAGGACCAGGTGCAGGGACAGAGTCAAGAGAAAAATGAGTAGGACAATATCTGGGATAGGACCAGGACTTGGACCAGGACCAGATACTGGGCTAGGACTTGGACTTAGAGCAGGGACAGGTCGTGGACTGTGACCAGGATCAGATCCATGTACAGCGCTCGGAACAGGAGCAGGACCTGGACAAGAACAGGCACAGGACTTTGAGCAGGATCTGGACTCTATCAGGGCCATGACTAAGGGCAGGACCGGTACCAGAACCAGGACCAGGATCAGAACTTGGAGCAGGGAGGTGAAATGAACGAGTGCAAAGAGAAGGTACAGATCAGGAGCAGGATTAGGACTTGGGAGTTGGAGCAGGACCTGGACCAGGACCATGACAAGGTACAGGACTTAGGGAAAGACCAAAGTACAGGACTTGGACCAGGACTTAATAAGAAGCTTGGAGCAGGACCAGGTGAAGAGAGAGAGAGAGAGAGAGACTCCCCTGTTCCAACAGCAGCTCGTTCGACCATCACACACTCAGCTGATGATCACGTGGTCATGTGACAGGAAGTTCAATCATAATAAAAACCCTGCGCTGTGATTGGCTCGTGTGCAGAGGAGGAAACAACAGAGGAGCAGATTCACTCTGGCGTCTGCAGGTCAAAGGTCATCAGGGGTTTTCAACTGGGTTCAGGGGTCATGAGTGGAAAACAGGTGGAGGACGGGGTCATTAGAGTTCAGACTTTGATCATCGTCATCATCATCTTCATCTTCGTCATCGTCATCATCTTCATCATCATCGTCATCATCAAAGAAAATCACAAACATAAACAAACTGAAGAAAGTAAACAACCTGACACTAAACTGTCCATCACTCGTTTCCTTGGAAACAGCAGGAGTGAGCGGGTGACGTCACTGTGACATCAGCAGACCTGTCGCTGCCTTCAGAGCCAGACCAGGATTCAAACCAGCAACTTTGTCTTTTTTCCAACAACACCTCTTTGACTGTCACAATAAAACAATCTGCTGTCAACTCTGGTGACGTCATCACACCTCCTCTCTCATCTCCACGATCATCCTCCTCCTCCTCCTCCTCCTCCTCCTCCTTTCCGTGCACGTGTCATCCTACCTGTGTCTGCTGGTGGCGCGCGCCCCGTGCGCGTGCCCGCCGGTGTACAGGCTGTAGGTGGGTCGCTGCAGCGTGAACGCGCCCTCGGCGCGTCCGCAGGTCCAGAGCGCGAGCAGCAGCAGCAGCGGGAGCGCGGCCATTCCGCCCGATCAATAACTAATCAACACACGATCAACACTATCGATCCTCTCAGCTGGCGGGAAACACCCTCGTCTCCATGGCGACGGATCAAAGTTTCCAGCAAGGGAACAGATGGTTTTATTGATCCATGATCCGGATCCGGATCCGGATCCAGACTCCTGCAAACTCCTGCTCCGGTCCGGGTCCGGGTCCCCGGGTCGCGCTGCTCCGCCTCTGATCTGGCTTCAATCCGGGATTAATGGGGGTTTAATCCGGGTTTAATCCAAGTTTAGTCCAGGGTTAATCCGGTTGGTCCGGGTCTGAGTTTGTTCATCAGAACTTTTCATGTGAAACAAAGAAAAACGTTGCGACAGAAGCTGCTGCTCCTCCTCCTCATCACCGCCCCCCCCTGACCCCGCCCCTCCCTCAGGAGAAACCAGACACGTGCAGCTCTACAGCCTCACCTGCAGCCCCAAGACCCACTCCACAGTCCCCAGTCCTGATCCACAGAGTCCACAGTCCACATCCACTCAGTCCCCAGTCCTGATCCACAGAGTCCACAATCCTGATCCACTCAGTCCCCAGTCCTGATCCACAGAGTCCACAGTCCACATCCACTCAGTCCCCAGTCCTGATCCACAGAGTCCACAATCCTGATCCACAAAGTCCATAGTCCAGATCCACAAAGTCCATAGTCCAGATCCACAAAGTCCATAGTCCTGGTCCACACGGGTCCTGGTCCACATCCCTGGTTCGGGTCCTCGGTTCTGGATTCCAAGTTCTATTGTGACAAACAGAGACATGAAAAGTTGATTAGTTGAGAACAGAGCAGCAATAACTGTGACGTCATAGAAAAACATTAAAGGTGCAGTGTGTAAAATATAGGTGAAATGATAAAGACAATTATAGATGTATATTTACCGGCCTGTATGAGTTGTTGTTTACATGACTATAGAATTAGCTGTTGATATTTACATATTAGGAGCTGGTCCTCTCTATGGAGGCGGCCATGTTGAATTACCACTGTATTTTTACAGTAACCCAGAATGGTCAAACTAATCCCTGAGAATCTAAACAAAAAGTAAAAGAAAAAAAAATAGAAAAAAATAGTAATAATTTATTTTCATAGATTTTTTAGGTTTGAGGAAAATATATAAAATTAGAATTTTAAAAACGTACACATACAATGTATATAAAGTGTACGCATGTATTTTCCAATGTTCAAAGTTTTTGAGGAAAGACATTTTCAATAAAAGTACAGTATTAAAAAAGTGAGAGTAAAAACTTTGTGCAGCTGTGAACTAACATGACTCTTTAGACGCTGATACATGAATTCATCATCTGCGTTTGACCTTTGACCTCCGGGCGAACAAAACATCTTGAAACTTCCTGCAGTTTAAGGATGTTTCATATCAGCCTCTCTTAAAATAACCACACACACACACACACACACACACACACACACACACACACACACACACACACAGGATCTGAAGATAAACTGTCTCTGGAAGCTTGTTGTTCAGTGGGTGTGTTTGATTTGTGTCACATGGACATTTCCACTGGGTGGAGCATTAAATCACAGATTCTTCGACCTTGAGGTAAATGATATATTTCAACCGTAATAAAATAAATCTCTATAAAAACACTGTTGAGGCCCCACTCGGTTATAATGTGGGGCCCCTCTGGCTCTCAGGGCCCCTCTGCCTCCACCAGCAGAGATAAGCTTTTTATTTATGGTTTTATTATGGAGTTAATTTGAAGGTGAAGCAACATTAAAGGGTCATTCCGTAGATTTATCTTTACACGGTGACCTCACACTCATTAACCTGGGACCTACATTACCCATGATGCATGGGGACCTCTGACATGTGTGAGTGTGTGTGTGTGTGTGTGTGTGTGTGTGTGTGTGTGTGTGTGTGTGTGTGTGTGTGTGTGTGTGTGTGTGTGTGTGGAGCAGGTGAGGAATATTCACTCATCCTGATTAATCAGCATGATGTCACCTTTAAACAACATGTGAACAGACTGAAATCCTTTTCAGAATAAGAGCATCGGGGTGAGGCTGCAGTGGAAACTCTTTATCAGCCCCCCCCCCCCTTTATGTGTGTGTGTGTGTGTGTGTGTGTGGAGACAGACCACCCACAATGCATCACTTCACTCACTGTTTCCATTTTATGAGAGTTTTTAAAGAAGCTGTTGTTTTAATGGCAGATTCACATTCCACAATAAAATCCTCAGGTGAGAAACAACAAGAACTTTTTATCACAAGCTGCTTCACTGACACGTCTGCACTTTATTCTGAAAGTGCCACATCGTTATTAATGCTGACACTTTTGAAATCAAGCTCTTATTCTGGAAAATATAAGGGATTTACTTTTATAATACTTCCTGCATATGTTTACTAATGATGATTTACATTTACACATTAAAACCAAACACACGAACTAGAATGAAGCAAATAAAACTCAGTGAGTTCTTTAACAAAATAAAATAAAAAATATGAGAATTAATGAGATGCAGCAACGACAAGAAAAGACTGAAATGAATCTGAGTGGAATCAGAATCAGTTTGGATTCCTGTTTAAATCTAACTTCAATCTCCATTATAATTTATTATTCAATTTGATTTAAATATTAATTGCAACCTCAATTTTGATTCCAATTTAAATGACAATTTTAATCATCTTAAACAATAACAATTAGCACGGACATATGAATTTGAGTGTTAATATTTCCTAACCTTAAAATATTTTTGAAATATAAAAAAATATTAAGTAAAATACTTCGAGTCACCTTCAACACAAACTATGTCCAACAATAAAACAATAAAAAAAAAACACAGTTTAACCCTCACACACACATGAACCCTGGACAGATCCCAGGTCACATGACCATGACATCACCGTTTTCCTCTGATCCAACTTCATCTGTTTGGCTCACAGGTGGAACCACACGTCTGTGGCGTGTTGTTGTTCCTGTGTGTTGATGGAAAGTGTGAGCTGCTGCCTGTCAGTCCGCACTGAGACACACACACACACACACACACACACCGGGCCCTGCCGCAGTGCCTCTGAGCAACACGCTGACACATTCAATCGATAATCGAATCAACAGCTCGCTGACCATCGTCCAGCTCCTCATTTAAATTCCAGATTTTTTGGTTTCACGCTTAAGCCCCGCCCACTCCTGCCTCACCTGTGCTGCCTGCAGCCGATCACCTGGGCGAGTTATCTCATCGCCGGGTCACATGACCACCTGAGGGGTCCATTCCCTCCGACGGCCTTTTACGCGTGGTTGTAAAACACATTGAGAGAGTTTTTGTGTGACGACTTTTATTTTGACATGATCTGGAAGGGCGGTCAGAGGTCAAAGGTCAGAGGTCAAAGGTCAGAGGTCAGTGTCTGACAGGACAGAGTCAGATACTTCCACAAATACCAGAAAATCCACACATTATATATATATATATATATATATATATATATATATATGTGTGTGTGTGTGTGTGTGTGTGTGTGTGTACACAACAAGTACTGTGTAAACTCTACTTCAAGTGTTTGTCCTTCATCTCTTGCTGGTTCAGACTCGAACACGTGTGTTTACGTCCGTGTGCTGGAACTGTCCGACCCACTGGAACATCTGTTGACATCCGCAGGTGTGAGCGAGGCTCCAGGGTCCAGGTCTCTGGTCTGGGTTTATGGGATGTCCTCTCAGGTGTGTCTCAGGCTCAGTCTGGGTCAGGATGGAACTCTCTCTGGTCAGTGCTGGGTTCAGACCAGGTCAGGATCTAGACTCTGGTTGGTGCTGGTTCCGGTCCGGGTCAGGATGAGACCGCTTCGGTCAGGATCTGGACTCTCTGATCAGCGCTGGGATCAGTCCCCGGGGCTCAGTGAGACTCTCTGGATCAGTACTTGGTCCAGTCCGGGTCGGGATCTGGACTCTCTGGTCAGCGCTGGGCTCAGTCCCCGGGGCTCAGTGAGACTCTCTGGATCAGTACTTGGTCCAGTCCGGGTCGGGATCTGGACTCTCTGGTCAGCGCTGGGCTGAGTCCCCGGGGCTCAGTGAGACTCTCTGGATCAGTACTGGGTCCAGTCCGGGTCGGGATCTGGACTCTCTGGTCAGCGCTGGGCTGAGTCCCCGGGGCTCCGTGAGACTCCCTGGATCAGGATGAGAGTCTTTGATCAGTACTGGGTCCGGTCCGGGTCAGGATCTAGACTCTCTGGGTCAGTGAGTGCTGGTTGGACCCGAGGGTCCAGATCCTGCCCCGGACCCTCTGGTCAGTCCTGGGTTCACACTTTGGTTGAATCGTGACTTGAAACACCGTCGTCCTGATATTTAGTCTGAGAGCAGAAAATCTAAACTCAGCGTCCCGTCAGTGCCTCGGGGGGGGGGTCCAGGGGCGGGGAGGGGGGGGGGGAGGGGGGGGGGCGTCGGGGGGTCGGGGGGTATTTGAACATACCTGGAGGCCCATTGAACCCTCACTCTGCCTCTTTCCACTCTCCCCTCCCCCACTCACCCCCGTCCCACCTCTCTTTGTTTACTTTGCTTCTTTTCTCCGCAGAGCTTCAGGAGGGAAACTCGGTCCGACACAATCACAGAGACACAGACTGAGTCTGAATATTAAAGGTGCAGTGCGTCAGATTCAGGTCCAAATATTTCCATTTCCTGCGGCAGAAATAAATCATTAACTATACATCGATCATATCTATAGTTAATATAATAATTATATCAAGTATAGTTATGAATAAATATAGACTTTCTCCATCCTAGGCCACTGTAAATATGGTGATACAAAATGGCCGCCCCCATAGAGAGGACCTGCTCCTGATGTAAACAAATAGTTATAAGCAGCAATGAAAACATGATTAGCTTTATTCTATATTCTATTTCTTTCCAAATCTGACAGAATGGACCTTTAATTTTGAAAATATAAAAGTAATGATCATATAAATATTGAATATATCATATAAGATCATTTGATCCAAAACAAGACTTTATGTTTGTGGAAGAGTCTTTGTTTCAAACTCAGGTGAAAAGTGAAACCCTCCATATGATGAAGTCAGCAGGTCACATGTTCTGTTCTGTGACTGTGTAGAAATCAAACGCCCCCCCCCCCTCCTCCTCCTCCTCCTCCTCTTCCTCCTCCTCTTCCTCCTCCTATGCTCAGCCTCAGCAGCTGGAAGTCATTACGACCCCCCACCCCTTCCCCCCGCTTCCCCCCCCCCCCCCCTCCCCCCCCCCCTTTTGCCCCCCCCCCCCCCCCCCCCAATGTTTTACCACATTATAAATCCACTCAGGACTCGGAGCCAGACGAGTCTGAGCCAAGTGTGTCGACTGTAACGTCGACACACTCGGCAGTTTGTTACAACGATCCACCCGTTCAGATCCACGCGTTCAGATCCACCCGTTCAGATCCACCCGTTCAGATCCACCCGTTCAGATCCACATGTTCGGATCCACCCGTTCAGATCCACCCGTTCAGATCCACCCGTTTAGATCCACCCGTTCAGATCCACCCGTTCAGATCCACCCGTTTAGATCCACC
>JAFBJT010111160.1:5359-24400 GCA_016785325.1 Chascanopsetta lugubris
CACACACACACACGCACACACACACACACACACACACACACACTTCCATCCTCCCCTCCCCTCCTCTCCTCTCCCTCAACAACATCCCCATTCAACTGCACCAGCTCCAGGCACCACCCCCCCTACCCACCCCACCCCACCCCACCCCCCCTCCATCAGTAGCCTAAGCACATAAAAAATACATCAAACACAGGCGTGTGCCCGCGGCCTCGTCACACGCAAAAATCATCTCTCCCTCCATCTCTCCGTCTGGAGGAGAACAAAATCACCCGACTGACGACAGAGGACACTGATACGAGGAGAGACTGAGGGGTCGTCAGCGTCCTCTCTCTCCTACTCTTTCTCTCTCTCGCTCGCCCGCTCTCCGACACAGAGACAGAGTGTAGTAGCATGACTTACCTTGTGCGTAATAAGACCTTGTCTGAATCGGGGCCTCCAGCCCCGTGACCCATTTCCCTCAGTTCAGCTCCACATCTGCTCCAGCACCGGTCCTGGCTGTGACAGGGGCCCAGGGCGCCCGGCGGCCCCCGCGGGCCCCTCCTGTCAGATCCTTCGGTGGCAGACTGCAAAGAGAAGCCTCCCACCTCGCAGCCAGCCAGCCAGCCAGCTAGCTCTTTAAATAAAACAAATAATTTAAAAAAAAATGAAAAAAATGAAATGAATACACTGGCCATGACGTGCTAAAGTGAAGCGCTAATCCAGCCGCTTTGCTGGCTAATTATTTTTATTTTAGGGGCCTGGACGTGAGTGGACACACACGCAGGCAAACACACACACACACACACACACACCCCCGGGTGCAGCAGCTCATGTATCTCTTCAATTATTCCACCCTCCGCCTCGTCTCCTCCTCGTAATCTGAATAAAGCCAGATCTGTGTCCTCTAGATATTTAGAAGCCGGGGCCTCGGTGCCAAAACATGTAACCTTCCTCCTCTTCCAAGTGAGAAGTGATTTCGGGGAAGAGGGGCGGGTGGTGGCGGGTGGTGTTTGACCTCATCACTTCCTCACGGAGGTTAAACAAAGTTGCGGAATGGAGGCCTGGAACAAACACAAGGCAATTTCAGTTTAAGATTATTTATCGGTGCCACTAGGAGTAAGATTCACGGCCATATTTACAATAACCAAATAAATACATGAAAGAAAGAAAAGAAAATCAAGCAACATTAAAAGGTGCAATGTGACGGATGAGCCCGATACGGAGGTGGTGGAAAAACGTGCAGTTCCCAGGGTGGCCACTTGAGGCTGTCAATTCCCATAGTTCTGTGGACGCTGTGACAACACCATGGGCCTAACCCCTGGTCTACCTCTGCTCCGCCTCTTTGCCTGTTATTGGCTGCACCAGGAAGTGGGAGGAGTTAGGCATGGGCAAGATGGCCGACGGGTGAACCGCCCACTCTGAGCCTCATAATCACTCAGCAGAAACAAACCTATGAGTGACAACACAGCCATCTACATACAGTCTATAATCTGGGCGATGGAGGTCCAACATGGCCGCCTCCATAGAGGGGACCAGCTCCTGATGCAAACAAAGGGCTGATATGAGGATTATGAAAACAACAATTCAGACTTTCAGATTAATTTCACTGCTCAGAATCTTTCTGAAATCATTTCATATTTAATTTTTGCCGATATAATCGTTAATCGATTCACCTCAATCGCTCGCACTGGACTTTAACACAATTACCACTCTCGGGAACACGTGAAATCTAATCTCCCGACACTCCAGGACTCCGGCGACTCCTCATTTCACTCTCCTCTCGCAGGTTCGTGGAATAATTGCAGTTTAGGGAACAACGATTTGGCAAGTCGCTATTAATAAGGCCCGGCATTAAAGGCACTTTCTTCTAACGAGCCCCTTTCGTGTCTCTCCATCTCATTAGTGGCTGCGGTGATTAAGACTAGGTCCCGGGGTTAGAAACGGGAGCAGGAGGCCCCATTACACATCATTAGGGGCCAACGCCAGGAGGGTCTGGAACGAGCCCCACGCTGGGCCCCCGTCTGCAGTGAGCTCTCGTGACCTGCAGGGGGATGAGCTGAATCCCGGTGTTTTCAAAAAAGGTGACAATCGGGCTAAAAGAGGTGTGAGGTTTTAATGTTGTTGGGCAGAAAGTGAAGAATCTGGACTCCGATAAATGTCAAAATATCTTTTCAAGTATCGACGCAATTGATCTTAGTCCCCATCATTACTTTTGCGCCATTACGACGCAATTAAGCGTTAAGACTTGATTTCTGATCCTCCGGCTGTGTTTGCTGGGTCAAGACAAAAGTTCAGCTCTAATTGGAATTTAATAGGAATTATTTCTTAGCAAGTTGGAGAGCGATTACGCTTCGTCCTAATTGTTCTTTTTCCACTTTTTCCTTGGCAGCTGCGCCAGCCACACTTCTCCAGAGTGGAATTCTCAATAATTGATTGATTCCATTGATGATTACATGTAACAGCAGAATAAACCTTACCCTCAAATAAGAGAAGAACCTATGGCAGGTGTGTCCAAACCTTTTTTTTTTTTTTTACTGGGCAACTAATAAAGTTAACAAAGTAAATCAAATTATGCTTCATAATTAAATACGCCTCACGGAAATTGTGCAAATTTCATAAATGTGCCCATTCAAAATAAAACATGCCAATATGACACGGTAGCACCATCTAGTGTTAAAAACAAAATAAGAAGTACAAGCGCCAATTTCATTTGTGGGCCCCATGCCATTATATTTCTAGAATTTGTGCAACCCAATAAAAAAAATGGACCACAGGCCGCAGTCGGCCCCTGGGTGGGAGTTTGGACGCCCCTGACCCATGATAACCTTCAGTTACGTCGTGTAAATTTCACCATTTCAACAAAAGACTGAAAACATCTTTGATCCCCGATGACTGTCGCCTCTGCTCTGACGAGTCAAATCCAGTCAGAGCAGAGGAGGTGGAAGCGAACAGAGCAACATCTTAAAAATACGCTTTTATTTACACTGTAAAAACAAATACATTCAAAATCCATCGTACAATTACAAAATAAAAAATCCCAGGTAATGATTAAAAAAATCCCAAAAACAAATAAATCCTATTTACATGTTTTCAAAATGTACATATCCAGTCCAAATTGAGTGAAATGCGATATGGATCTCTGTCGTGCGCCATTTTAAGACAATGTAAACAAACACACACATACAGTACATCTGTGTGACCTCCACACACACACACACACACACACACACACACAAAAAGGTCGACTGACATCATGTCTCCTCCTTCATTGTTCAAGTGTTACTGGGCAGGGAGGGAAACGCAGGACGAGGCCCATGAAGCTTCCGGTCCTTACCCGTCAGGTGATTATCATACGTTGGTACTTAGTGTGTGGGAAAACTCAGTGGTCCAGGAAGTTGAAGATGCTCCTCTGGGGGGCTTTAGTCTGTCCCAGAGGTTTGTTCTCCCTGCAGAGCCTCTTCGCTGCTGGGTTCATCGCCTCCACCTGCCCCCTCTTCTTCATCATCTGAGGAGTAAACGCGTGCGAGTAAATAACATGCATGTATCTATAAAGACGAAAACTACATCCACCAAATTTTATACTAATGAGACAATAAAATTAAATAAAAGGGAGGGTTATATTGCAATTTCCATGCTTATCTCTTGATGAACAATGTTCTAAACTGCGCCTCTCTTCCCAATAGGCTCTGAGAGGAGCATTGGGCTCTGGCTCCACCTAGTGTCCATTTGAGGAAACGTCAGAAATAACTAAAAATTCCTTATTCTTCACATGACGATCACGCAGAGATCTCAGATTTGGAAAGGCTTTTGTTTTTGAGCATATTTTGGAACATGTGGGATGACACATGACAAAATGAAATCGGGCAATCTTAAAGGTGCAGTGTGTTCGATTTTGACCACTTCTAAAAATATTACAAAACAATTACAGTACATACCGACATTTTCATGACTTTATAAATCTCCTCAATATATTATATTTTTCCCCATTACCCTGAAATGAGCCTATTAATGTATATGTACATGAGGAACATGCAACTTCGCTTCTAGATGTCACCAAACCTTACGCACTGCACCTTTAATATGAAATCAATGATTCCATCTGACGTCATGATGACGATGAGTTAGACCCTCACCTGTTTCTGAGGTGCGTTTGATGTCGCGTTGTCCTTCTCAGGTGACAGTGTTTGGAACAGGAAGCCCCGGCTGTTCCTGGGCGCCAGCGGGTTCCCCTCCGAGATGGAGGCCAGTTTCTGGAGGACGGACCGAGGCTGACTCAGCAGTGAACCCCTCCTCACCTGGAGGACATGGATGAACAAACGGGTAAATCTCACACTGTATCTTTTCCAGGGGAGTTTTTGTTTTGTTTTTTTCCCCCGGAACATTAAAGCGCAGTTCACTGTTCCGCTCCTCCGGCCGCATTTCAAAACAAACCTGTCAGTCAAGGCACCACAAAGTCAAACGATGAGTCCGTTCAAACGTCTCCGCCCACGTTTAGAAAAGGACGGTCAAACCTCAAGTTAATTGATCAGAGGAAAACCCATAGAAACGTCTTCAGGCGCCATGTGATGTTATTTATTTATTTTTTACAAAGTCAGATGTTAAAGTTACATAAGCGCTACAGTCCAGCCTTCAGGCCGTCTGCCACCAGACTCAAGACGAGGATCAAGGAATGAAATGTGAAAATCACAACATGTAACATGAACAGTGACGTACCTGAAGGGGCTGTGAGGGTCTCTGGAATGGGTTGAGGGCCGCTGGTGTCGTGCTCTTTTCAGGCTGAGGGGCCGCAGCGGGTTCTGGGTTCAAACATTTACACAACTTAGTCACCGCTTTGAAAAGGAGCCATGAACCAATGTTCAAAGCCCGTTTTAAGTATTTGTATAATTAAAAAAGGACTACTGTGTAAGATTTAGGTTTGTAAATTTAACTTGGGCCACATTCCATTATATGTTTTAGAATTTGCTGCGGGTCAATTAAAAATGGGCTGCAGGTGGCAGTTGGTCCGCAGGACGGGAGGAGTTGAACACATAACTTCACCTTCAGCGGTCGGCAAATGCTACACACTGCACCTTTAAAATGAGTTTTAATATGATATGAAAATGATCGTGAATAGCCCCATTTGTCTTTTGTAAACAATATATAAATGTTTTTGTAACAACACAAGTCTTGAATACAATATGTAACCACAAGGAAACCACACATTTGGCCTAAAAGTGAATTCTTAAAACAATCTGACGTGGTTTAAAAAAAACAACAACAACCCAGTGACGTCACTGAAGTTATTTTAAGGATGTGTTTGTTGTTGAGTTGACAAACTAACCTTTCCTCTGCAGGGTCTTAGCCGTCAGTTTCTTGGCCAGTTTCATGAACTGACTGTCCTCCTCTCCGATCTTCTCATCCTCTGCATCCACGTCTTCCCCTTTCTTTGCCTTTTGTTCCGACTGAGACAGAAAAGAACAAATATGATGAAATAACGACAATGTGTGATTCATGGATTCAATCGCAAGTAAAAAAAACAAAAAAAAGTGGAACCAACTTGTTCTCTGAGCCACTGATCTCTCTCCAGTCTCTCTTTCCTCCTCTGGATCTCAGTCGGGTCGATGTCATCATCTTCCTCCTCCTCTTCCTCTGCTCCCGTCCTGTCCACGTTGAAGGCATCATCTGGAAGACAAGGTCAAACGGAGGGGAATGAAAACAGGACACTAGAAAGTGCTTGAGATAATCTGAAGGAGAATAAAAAAAAAACTGCAGTTCACAGGGTGGCCACTTGAGGCTGCCTCCAAAAGTGAGTCAGTCCCCATAGACCCCCATGTTAAAATGGTATTTTGTCTATGAATATGATCAAGGGGCGTGGCCTCTTGAGTGACACCTGGGCCTTCTGTGGATAGTGCAACAGCATCACGGGCCCACCCCCAGCTCTACCCGTGCCCCGCCCCTTTTTGCCCATTTTAGGATGAACCGGGGAGCACTCTGCGGGAACCCATGGGGAGACGTCGCGGATGCTACGTCCATATTTAAAAACAGTCCGTGGTGGAAACGCACCGATGTTTTTCCAGCGGAAGCGTCGCGCGCGGCCCGGCCCGTCAGAGTGCAGGTCGCCGTCAGCCAGGTATCTCTCCTGGTAGAGCCTCAGCTGACGCTTGTCATCGTCCATGATCTGCTTCCTGTACGATCGACAGATACATTTTCATTATCCGTCTGTTTTAACATCGAGAGGTGAAGTCGCACGTTGTATCCATCACCTCCGTAAAAAACATGGCCCCCTCCTCATGTAAATATATATTCATGGGCTCATATTAGGGTCATGGGTGATTAGAAATTCATGAAAATGTCAGCATGTAATTGTTTTGTAATCTTTTTAGAAGTGAAAAACTAAAAAAATTAAAATTAAAAATAAGAAGAAAAAAAAAGAAAAAAAAAAAGGACCAAAATCTTCGAAACACACTGCACCTTTAATTCCAGGTCCATAGAAATGTGCAGAAAGCTGCTGCTACTCACATGTGGATCTTGTTGACCTGGTCCTGCAGCTCCTCGTCGGAGGGAAGCTCCTCCAGAAGCTCCTCCTCCTCATACTCGCTGCCTCGCTCGTCATCATCGTCGTCGCTGCACACGTCGCTGCCCGACAGCTCCGCCTCCGATTCCAGGTAGTCGGCCACACGCCTGTGAGCAACAGTTTGGATTCATTCATTCATCTCTATGCTGGTTATCATTTACATTTCATTTCATTAATGTGCGACTTACATTTTCTTCCTCTTCCTGACCCGGGTTGGTGCAAACACTCCCTGCAACTCTTCCTCTTCCACGTTGTCGGAGCCTTCCTCCTCACCAGCATCATCTCCCTCCTCCTCTTCACCCTCTCCATCCTCCTTTAACGCCACAAATCCTCTGATTAGTTTTTTATATCTAGCAAATTGTAAAACACTCAAAATGTACATTGCATTTACACGTTTTTATTTACCTGTTCACTTTCTACATCTGACAGGAGGCGGAACTCACAGTCCTCCTCCTCCTCTTCTTCTTCCTGCTGCTCTTCCTCCTTTTTGCTATACGAGGAAAATCAAAATAAGACTTTCCTTCGTCAAATATATTTGCAGATGAATAAACGTTACATCCCAAGAAATGTATATTCATTTGAAATAAAATCTGTTTTTGATATTGTACCTGTCTTTTGCTGGTGAGGTTGTGTGAGCAGATCCTAAAACAGGAAGGGAGGCAAAGGAGGCAAATATCAATGCTGTGTATAAACAAGGAAAAACTATTTCAATTTTTTTTTATTAAAAAAAATAATTACATAAAAAAAATTTAAAAAAAACAGAAAAAATTGAGAAATAACTATATTTAAAATAATAATAAAGTCAAAGGACCTAAAACAACAACAACAACAACAGGAATATAATAATCATTTAATAGAAGAAATAAAAATGAAGTTTAGTTTGAGATCGAGAATGTTTGAATGATTTTAGCCAAAGAAACAAAAACTCTCTCCGTTACCTGGACTGGGGAATTTCCCTGAGCACAGGCCGAGCAGCTCATCCATGTTGCTGTCACACTCCTCATCTGGCCCCTCCCCTTTCCTCTCCTCCCTCTCCGTCTGCTCCTCCTCTCCCACCTGCGTCTGCGGAAACGTTCCGGAGCACAACCCCAGCAGCTCCTCCTCCTCCTGCGTCGACCCGAGGCCTCCGTCCCGACCGGAGCGGCCCTCCGCCGAGCCGAAGACCCCCGAGCACAACCCCAGCAGCTCCCCCATGTTGGCATCCATGGCGTTTTCGTCCAAGTTGTCCAGGATCAGCTGTCTCTTGTGCGAGGGCGGGGCCCCGGGGCGAGGGCCCACGTTCAGGAAGCCGTCGGCGTCCAGCAGCTGGGACTGGGCGTCGTCCTCCAAGGAGAAACGACCCTGGGAGTCTCCAGGAACCGACGCTGCTCCACCGAGGGGCCCCGAGTCGGCACTTGGGGACGGGGGCGCGTAGAGGTCTTGGGAGTCCTCGACAGGGAGGCAGAGGGAGGGCTCAGAGAGTTTACCAGAACTCTGACAGAGGAAAGAAAAGTATTATACACGAAAACATTTTGTAAATTAAATCCGATTTTTGTGTGTAATTTCTTTTTTTCTTTTTTTAAACGTCTTATAATATTCCTTATAAACAGTAAAAAACTTTGTCTGACCTTGGAGGCGGAGCCAAGGAAGCTGGGTCTGAAGAGGCTGGGGGAAGGTGAGCGGAACATGGAGGAGTTGGACACGCCTCTTCCTGTGGAGCGCTGATGATTGACAGGTTGGTAGGAGGTGATCATGGAGCCTGCCAGCTCGAAGCTGCTGTTGTGGCTGTTGTCCTTCACCAGGGACAGTGAGTCGTCCTCCTCTGGAAATGGGAATGTTGATCAATGAATACTTTGTGTACTACTGTGTACAAGCACTGATGCTTAAAAAGGTGCAGTGCGTCAGATTTGGTGACATCTAGAGGTAAAGTTGTATCCATCACCCTACCCTTCTGAAGACGCAAGAGAACCTGTGCTCGACTTCAGTTGTCATTAAAACTCAAAAGATGTTTAGTATGTCCACTCTGGGCTACTGTAAAAACACGGCGGCCCCCGTAGAGAGGACCTGCTGTATGTAAACATACATTAATGGGCTCATTTAAGGGCAACGGAAAGAAATAATACATTGAGGCGATTACATGTTCATGAAAATGTCAGTATGTCATTGCTACGTTATATTTTTTAGAAGTGACAAAAATGACCGAAATCTTACACACTGCACCTTTAATACATTTGAAAGTATTTTAAATATTTCATAGTACAATGATGATGAATACCCCCAAAATCCATCAATTTACTCACCCATCTTATTGCTGCTGTCCTGTCCAGAGGGACCAGACCTTCTTACATCACTGCAATGGACCATAACAAATATGAAGTTTTACCACACACACACACCTATCACTGCATACATGTAACACACACACACACACATCCAGTAACAGCCCTACCCGGTGCGAGAGCAGGAGTTGCCGGGGAACAGCATGAGTGTTCCATCGGTGTTAACAAGGTCAGGAATGGGCGAGGGCCCCGTCAGCGCCACAGGGGAAAGGCTCTGAACCACACTGCCTTCCTCCTCTTCCTCCTCCTCCTCCTTCCTCTGAACCACACTGCCTTCCTCCTCTTCCTCCTCCTCCTCCTTCCCCTCCTCTTCCTCCTGATCATCACCTCCCAATAAGTCGTCCACACCCTTAGAAAAAAAAAAAAAGGGGGGGGGGGGGGGGTGAGGTCAGGGGGATGGAAATGGAATTGTATAGCAAAGGGGCGGGGGGGGGGGGGGGGGGGGGGGGGGGGGTTAAAGATATGTACCTCCTCTTCCTCGTCGGTCAGCTCCGCCTCCTCCTCGTCCTCGTCGCATTCCTCGTTGTCGAGGCGATTCAGCTCGGCCTTGCGCGCCCTCTCCTCCTTTCGCCGCTGGGCCATGGCGAGCTGCAGACGCTGCTTCAGGGAGAGCAGCTTCTCTCCTGAAGAACGGGGATTTTCATATTTAGAAAAAGAAAAGAAAAGAAATCATAATAAAAAAAAATAGTTCACACACGTCCAATCAAAGTGTGTGTAGTTGAGCTCACCTGCTTTAGTGGTCACCGGCTCGTCCGCTCCGTCCTTTACAGTGACGGTAACAGACTCGGTGCGCAGCTCCTCCTGGCCAGAGGGGGCGCTGTCTTTGCGGATGATGTTCAGTTGCATGGTGCGCTCTCCTTGGGGCCTCACGGGGGCCTGGACGTGACGGAGGTAACGCTCCCTCAGGGCCATCAGACCTAGAAGAGGGAACAAAGACGTATACTTGATACGTTCTTGATGCGCTGGATACAAGATGCAACTCCACCTCTGGATGTCACCAACGTTTGCACACTGCACCTTTAAAAAGGAACCATGACTCACCAGGGTTGGGCTGTGGAGGCTCCAGCTGAATGAAGGCTCCATCATCGGGGCACAGTTTGGCCACGGGAGGGGGGTCCAGTCCCAGCTCCTTCAGTCGGGCCAGTTTGTCCTTTCTAGATTTGGATTGTTGCCGCATTAAAGGTTCCTCCGCAGAAACTGTGCCCTCAGCCGGACGTTCCACCACAGCTTCCTGCTGTTGCAGGGATCCAGAGTCGCTCGGTTCTGCAGGAACGGCAGAATCCAAATCGGACTTCTCTTCTCCGTCTGCTGTGACCGAATCCTGCAGACTCTCGGAGAGGAAAAGCATCGGGCCAGACTCCTGGTTAGAATCCGGGGTCGTGGCTGCTGCTGCTGCTGCTGCTGCTGCTTCTCCTCCTCCTCCTCCTCCTCCTGCCTTGTGTGTTTCCTGCTGAGGTGAGGAGGTGGCGGCAGGATGAGGCAAAGGCTGGATCTGAGTGCTGGAGAGATCCAGAGATGGGGGAGTAGATTCCTGCTGTGGGTGGTTGGTGGGTGGGTTTACGGAAGGTGGAGGAGGAGGAGGAGGAGGAGGAGCTGCTGGAGTCTCCAACATCATGGCGGAATACTTTGTAGATCTGACAGGGATAAGATGATAGGAATTGTGTACGGCGGCCATTTTAATTAGGAGTAAATATGAATATGTTTGCTTTATTTACTTGAGTAAGGCCATGGCAGGACCCTGAGGCCTGGCCCTCTTCTTGAAGAACTGGTCGATGGTCTTGGGCTCGGGGATGTGGTAGGGGAGGCCCAAGAGTGACTCTGCAAATGTGTGAGAAACGTAAAAGATGAGGATAAATGGAGGATATTGTGCTTTTTCTTTGAAAAACGAGGTCCCTGAGAGTGTATGTTTGTTATAAACTGACCTCGGACGAGCCTCTGAGATTCACTGTGGAGCTGTTTCATGGCCTCTTTGCTGGCACGTGCGGCTTTCCGCTCCTAACAACATCATATGAGTTTAAAATCAACATTAACTTGAATTATTTGACATCAGAGTGAATTTAAACGTTGGCGCAAATGCATACCACACGCTGAGGTTTCCCTGGTGCCTCTTCATCATCATCCTCCTCCTCCTCATTGTCATTCAAGAGAGGATCCTGCAGAAATATCCAAGTGATCAAACGACCTCATTAGACATTAATGAATAATATAATATGATATGATATGATATGATATAATGCTTTGGTACCCTGTGTTTCTTCATCTTGTGTTTGACTGCAGCTCGGATGGCATCCAGCGACTCTTCCTCCTCCTCGTCATCATCACCCAGACCGTTGTCAAACAGGTCTGAGTCACCCAGCGGAAACCCGCTGTCGTTCAGGGCCGGAGGTAAAGGTGCCTCCTGAGAAAGTAGATCATACCGTCTTTCATAATCCAATAAATTCTAGTTTGTTCAAACCTCGAGCACCAGCCTGGTGCACTGACCTCATTCATTTCTGAGAACCTGTCTTTCTTCTTCTTCTTCACTTTCTCAACCGCTTTGCTCCGTTTCTCCTTTTTCTCCCGATGCCTCTGGCTCTTCTCCCTCTTCTTTGATTTTGTTTCCTTCTTCACGTTCTCCCGTTCCTCCACTTCTCCATCGTTCCCTGGCTCGGAGTCGCTGTCAATCGGCACCCGGCTTATTCTCTTGATCTTCTTCTCTCCTTTCTCCCTCCTCTCCTCCTCCTCCTTCTCTTCCGCCTCACCCGTCTCCATCTCCTCTCCGCTGGAAGCCGACAAGACCAGGGCTTCAGTCATGTGGACACTGGACTCTGCTGCCTCCTCCTCCTCACTGTCGCTGTCTCTGATGGCATTACGACGAGGCTTCCTGTGAGCTGTGATATCTTCTTCATCATCATCATCATCATCTAAAACAGAATTGACAAGCAACATACAGTAAATTATCAAAATTGCCATAATTAAATATTTCTAGAGTAATAGTGTACTTAATATTCTATGATATTGAAATCGAAGTATAACAGCCTTGATGTAGTGATCTATTCTGTTTATTGTGCTTAAATATACTATTTAAAAATCGAAAATAATGATCGATAAATCACTGATCCTGAGGGAAATGCCTCAAACATGTTTTGTAGTTTTATTTAGTAAAGAAACAATTTAATAAATAAGAAAACCTTGCTTTGAATAAGGGGTATGTTGATCTTTGTACTCTGCGAACAGACTGTCAAGGTCTTAAAGTGTCATCGTTGTCTACTATCACACTTTATGGTCACAAGAACACGCCTCATTAGATTCCACTCAGTCTGACACTTACTGTGTGCGTTTCCACTAAATAGCTGAATTGAATAATGCAAATTAGACGACCATTGTTGTGTGACTTCACCTGGAAGCTTCTCTACTTTGTCGATCGTCTCTGTGACCATCTCCTCTGCCGGTGAGCCCACCCCGCTGTCTGAGTCGCTCTCTGCTGCCGTTGGGGCCACAGCTGGAAGCCCCTCAGCCTGGAGACACAAACCACAGACATGTGGATAAACAGGCTGCAGGACCGAGACACTGTAAAGTACTCTAGAGTATCCTTTCCGTAGTTGTCCAGTATGTCCAGTATACAACAATTCAATTAGAAAATACATTTCTACTGGCTCATTGAATCTGACTATGAGGAATATATTTTACAAATCCACATGTATATCAGACTTGCAAAACTAAATACCGTGTCTTCAGTGTATTTGGATGTTAGCAAGTTTTTGGAAGTGGTATTACAGTGCTCATTATTTTTGGATTGGGAATAATATGGAGCATACTCAATTTAATGAATCATACTTTTTTTTTTAAGAGGGTGCAGTAAATTTACTATTCGCATTTAATGAGGGTAGACTATTTCTTAAAATGTTCTGCATGTAAAAAAAACTACAAATAATTACAGATATGTAATTTTTTTTTTAGCGTTTTTCATATTTCAATTAGATATTAAAATGAGAATATCTTGATCATACCACCATGTAGTGCAAGCAGAAAAACATGGCGGCCCCACAGACTAATCTGCATACTGACAATAAGTATCGCAAATACTATAATACTAATAATGAAACGTGTTCTGAGTCAATACTTGTATTAAAAGCACTGGTGTCGTAGCTGTTTAAAAGCCAATTAAACGTTAAAGTGAGCCTATTCACACCAATGCAACTCGCTACTCTAGTTTTTCCACAATATTAAGATACTACAAGTTACTGTTTATGTCCAACACGACTAACAAGTGAAGTATGATTATTACGCTAAACGGTCCTTTAACATAGAGTTCGTTTGTGCAGTTTTAAACAGATAAATGCCTCATAATTGCAGCGATGGCGCCTCGAAATAAACCAAACAATGAGCACAGGTTAGCTGGGGACGACGACATGGCTTCCTACTTTCACCACTTGTTGTTGGCTAAACCTGCAAAATACTCGATGATAACGGTCAAAACACGAGTTAATGACACATGGATATGAGCCGGGAATGTTTTGTGTTTAAACTAAGACGTTTAACAGCGGGTTACATCGCGGAAGAGTTTATAAAATATGCACTTATTCGACGTGAAGAGGCCGAGTCCATAATCTCAAACCCAGCAGGCTAACCTAGCGAGCTAGCTAACATGCTACAGCTAACATCTTTACTAGGAGTTTGGAACACTGCTCATCTTCTGCTATACATTAGAAGTAATCGACGTATGCGTGTGTATATTTTGTAAAGTATCGTTAACTGGATGTTCGCGGGAGTTACTGGCACATTGGGAGTGTTGCCCTTACCTGTTGTTGAGAAACGACCAGGCTCATCTTTGTTCCCGGGCTTCTTCTTCTGCTTTGACGCAGAGACAGCGATTCCACGGAGCTCGGTACAAACCGGAAATGACTGCGTGGAGTAAAAATGACTATTTCAGACGTTTGTCGCGCATTTGGAAAGTGCCTAAACTAAGTTGCCCCTCGTCCTCCCGCCTGTTCCATACAGACGAATGGAGATTTTTGATCTTTCGCGCGCCGTGACAGCTGGCCCGCAGTCTTTCCCCACAGAGGTTGTCAATCGTCTACTCCCCGCCTCCTCATTGGTCCGCTGGGGAGACTTGTATCCGCCTCATTCTGACGTCAGGGTCCATTACGGAGCTTGGCTTAATACACCGGCAACGCTCAGACAGGCGGGTAGTGACTGTAAGGGAGCAAGGAAAGATGGAAGGAAGGTGGGAAGCAGGGAAGGAGGGAAGGAAAGAACGAAAGAGCAAAATAAACAAAGAAAGAATAGTATTGATACCATGCAATGAAAGCAAAAAAGTACACATGATAGAATACAATATTTTCCATAATTTCAAAACCTACAATATATAAAGAAATCCCACCTGAATGTTTCAAAAATAAAATATCAAACCCCCACAAATGCTTCAATATTGGTAAAAAGTATGATATGATATGGATTCAAGGATTTAATTTACTTTTATTGGCATATGATAACATATGATATGATATGCAGTGTTATACAATACGATAAGATATGATTCAATGAAAATTCAATGAAACAGTTTCAATTAGGATACAATGCAAAACCATAAGTCAATATTATGCAATCTAAAAGAATATGGGCATATATTCATCCAACAACATGGAGGGCTTGAATAATGAAGAATGTAAACACAAATGTATATTATAATACATACAATCAGGCTGTTTTTCAAACAAAAAGAAATACACCTGTATATGACACAATGAATAAAATAAATCAATTCTAAAAAGCAAAGTCAATTCGCAAACAACAGTAACTGGACGTGTACCTGTCCCACAGGTTCTTACTGGAATCATCAAAGTTTGATCCACCAGTGCGGTACAGCGAAAAATTACGCATGCGCAGTGCGGTTTAAACCGCACGTAAGTGACGCAGGCGCACTGAGAAATAGTCAGAAGCAGCAGAAGCGGCGGCGGCTCGAGTCTGTCCGTTCAGCCATCCGCTCAGATATCTGTATATCCCCCCTTTTTCTTAAATTAGCCACTTTAAGCTTCGCAATACCGCCCCCAATTTCAGCGTCGGTACGGAGCCGCCAGGCCGGGACAGAGACGGAGAGAGAGGCCTCGGCCATGGAAGCGCTCGGACCTGGTAAGAGATTTAAGAAAATACTGGGGGACGGGGGAAGGCAAAGCGCGAGAGCGAGCCGAGTGCGGAGCGCGTGTCCGCCAACGCGTCGCTTCACTGGGGGCCGCGGCTGCGGCGAGGCCTCGAAAACAAACCGAGGCCCTGCCCGTGTGTGCGGTGTGTACGTACGTGTGTGTCGCTTGTGTTTATCTCGCACCCGACCCCCCAGCCTCCCTTCTCTCCCCCTCACGGCGGGGGAGTGGGTGTTTTTTAACCCGCTGTAGAGTCGTGTCCGCGCGGTTGTGTTTCTCCGGAGCGCGCACGGCTGCCTCGTCGTGTCGGGGGCTGTTATTGTGTGACTGGGGATTTAACTAGGACCTTGCTTCCTCCTTCCTTCCTCCCCTTCCTTCCGTGTCGTGGTGGCGTGTTTACGTTGTGTTTTCTCCCTTCCTTACACGACCACAACACAATTCCCACACGCATTATCGGCGTTTAGCCGTCGAGTTGCAACACAAACGAGCCGTTTTTTTTTTGCGCTTAAACCCCCGGTCGGGTACAACGCGTCTCTGTGCCCCAGCCGTCCAAGATGACAGCGGTGGGTGGAAATACAAGATGAATGCCAATAAAACACATGTTGGTGGCGCTGCTCGGACGTTTATTTTGGAGGCTCGTCGTCCACGCGGGGTTGCGAGTGTGCGTGGGGCTGTCATTGCCTTTTCCACGCACTTCTCCTTGGCCAGCAGCCATGCTCGCGCTGCCCGTGTGGGCTCAAGCGGGGATGGATGGCGCTTTTTATCGATCAGACCTGCAGGGCCAGCTCCATATCACCCATCTCCCCCATAGGGTAACAAAGGCACTTATTATTATTGTTATTATTATTTTTCTCCCTGCAGCGGTGCAGTGCGGTGCGGTGCGGAGGATGCACGCCCCGTGCATCCACGCTGTGCATATTTATCAGCGTGCATGTCCAGGGGAGCTGGGGGTTCTCTGTCGTGTAAGATCCACTGCCACCTAGGGGTGAAGCATCAGTTGACGCCTCCTTGGTTCTAAGAGAACGCAAAAACATGACATGCACATACTTTGTCCCTTCTTTGCTCCTGTAGAAACATGGCAGCCTCCATGGAGCAGCTCCCTTTCTGCTGTAACGTACACATGGCTCACTATTTGGCAACAACAGCACAAAAAAAATCATCACTTTAAGATGGTTATCCTCTAATAAAGCACAGTTATAATCATTGGATTCTAATTGTAATGACTCTACTGACGATATCTTACTAATTGCACCTGGATGAAAGAATGTCGATTTAAAGTTACAGTGCGTAAAATTACATCTCATCTTACCCTTCCATGTTCAGATACTATTTAAACCCATTCTGGGTCACTGTAAAACATGGCGGTGTCACTTGGTAGACTAACGTAAGACCCAGTGTAAAATTAAAGGGCTCATTGTCGGGTCATGAAAACATGTATTTGGGTCATTGTCCCATCATAAGAACACTGTGTGTAATGGGTTTATGTAAATGTCTGCCCCTGGAAATAGAAGAATGATATCAAATCCTACATACTTGACCTTTAAGTGTGTATTTAGTAATGTGTGTAAACACATATTTGACTTATTCCTCTTTGAAGTGGAGGCATCTCTCTGCATGGTAGTGGCCTTAGAAGAACCAGGATGCTGAACTTAAAGGTGCAGTCTGCTGGATTTATGTGGCTAAAAACAACGAAACTTGATTTTCATACTTTTGTATATTTATGTCCAAGTACATTCACCAGTTTACACCGGAGAGCTACGCTCTGCTGTAGCAGTATTTAATGGCAGCCTTCCTTCCTGTGTGGCTACAGATTCTCAATGGTAGCTATGATTAAGACACAGACACCAATTCACACTTGTAACTTGGATCGAAGTCTGTTGCCTCAAACTATCAAAGATCCCTCTATGTTCTATAAATTCTCTTTTAAGAGCTATATCATCTCCATATATATATATATATATATATATGGTCGTTAAATTTCACCTCTGTAATCGGCCATGTTTTAGCAGCAGCCAAGTCGTATCCACTTGAATGATGCTGCATTGCGCCACAGCTGGACATCCTGTCATGCAATGGCTCCACAATAGAACCTCCCCTGGTTAAATTTTTAGCGGATTTCCTCACAGGCGTGCAGGACACGCCCCCTAATGGTTGTGTGTGTGTGTGTGTGTGAGATTCGGAGGCTTGTAGCCCCTTTTCCCATTTGGTCCAGCTGTTTAAAGCTACATGTAGAGGAAGTGTGTAGATGGAGGCAAGTGAATGTTTATTTTTGTTTATTTTTGGGGTGGGGGGTTGAACTGTGGTGAGGTTGACTCAGACGTTTGATTCATTGGCATCCCATAATTGATATAGCATCTCCTTCCCATTGGTCCATAACACCCACTGTTGGCTGATATCAAACAGCTGTATTCAACAATGGGAACAGTTGTATTAGACCGTACTCCGGACTTTGGTCACATGACCCAATTCAAGTCTATGTCAGTAGCGCCGCTCCCATAATGCAGTAGGGCTACGAGAACGAGCGTCAGCCATGGCAACCCACTTTTCGTGACCTTTTCTGACCTGGCGGACAATTTGACCCAAATAAAAAAATCATATATTAAAAATATAGAACACAAAGAACTATTATTGCCCAAGAATGTGTCTCCAGGTGTCCCACAAAGGTGTCTGGATTGCTATTGTGGTCTAAGGGAAGACTGCTTTTTGGGCTTTATGGGTTTTTATTGAGTTGCAGTACCAGGGGGGGACCACTGGGAGAAAATAGCTACACGTCTGAGGTGACGTGCTGTATCCTGCTCTATTTGTGATACTTTAAGCTCGAGGTCCCTCTTTTCTCTGTCTCTATCCCGAGGTGAAGCGAACGTCGGAGGATTCTTAACGGCCCATTGCCTTTTCCTCGTAAATCCACCTTGTCTGCAGTTGAGCGTATTGTCCCTTTTAATCTAGGTGATTTGCAGGTGTGGGGGCGTCGGAGTGTGCGCTCCCAGCTCACTGCTGTTAGTCTGACTCATCACCAGGCCGAGCCGTGGCACTCGTACACTCAGCTGAAGCCCAGCTGTCTCTGAGCGCCATCACACCACGGTTACCAGGGACACGCACCAGCAGCAAAAACCTCTCTGAAATAATTATGGGATGGATGCAGCCAGTAGCTCTGTCCCTAACGTGTCGCTCCTGTCACTTCTTGGTCAAGTCGAAGCTGATTTCACTTCCTCTGTGGCTCAAAATTCACACCGTTCAGCTTCCTCTGCACTTTGACTCACTCAGACTAGAACTTAAAGGTGCGGTGTGTACGATTTCAGTCATTTTTGTCACTTATTTAAAAAAAAAAAAAATACGACAAAGTTGCACACTGACATTTTCATGAAATCACCTAAAAGTTTTATGTTTTTTTTCCCACCCGTTACCCTTAAACGAGTCCATTAATGTATATTTACCTGAGGACTCCTCTCTATTGGGGGCCGACGTGACCAAATCGTACACGCTGCACCTTTAATCCATGCGGAGGACATCACATGTGGGTGTGGGAGGTGGGAATAGACGGACGGGCGACAGTAGAGGGATGAGTGAGGGCGTTGGAACGGTGAGAGACTCTGGGTCTCTTAGCGTGGTAGCGTGGCAGCTGAGGAGGCTAAATATAGGCACAGGTCTGTTTTTGGTGAAAGAGCACGAGGGAGGACCTCAGACTCACGGAGCTTCACACACTCGCAGTGTAAAAGCTTCTCTCGCTCTCGCTCTCTCTCTCCCTCTCTCTCTCTCTCTCTCTCTCTCTCGTACCTGCGCATGAACCTCGGGGGCAGTGAAGAATAGAAATGCCAGATGTAGAGATGTTAAAGTTTTAGAAAAGCACCGCAGGTTATGGCGTTGAATATTTTCTCATCCCTCTCGTTTTTAATATGAGACGCGCAAATGATAAGTATATCGTGTGCTCGCAGGAGATTTTATACACGTTTCAAATGAAGTGGGATCATAATGCATTTGTTTATTTCATTTAGCTTTAAATTGCAGGTAATTGTCAGCAAAACATGTGATGTAATAACAAATACTTGGCGCAGATTGGTCGAAGTATTTAAAT